>CM052082.1:13377266-13394861 GCA_028453745.1 Agapostemon virescens
ATTCGCGTCAAAATAATATTTCAAACATTTGGCGGGATTCGGCAAAGCCATGCCGTTTCGTCGTAAACTAATGTGGGATCGATTGCGGTGGAATGCAAATGAAGAATATTCTATTCCTAAATTAATAATAAATTTCTATTTATCAACGGAAAAAAGGGAGAAAAGGTTACTTCACAGGTTACAAAAGTCAAAATCGCAGTCAAAGTCAAAGTCAAAAGTGGTGCAGTTATTTTGTATTTTCCATAGATTTCATAATCCCAAGAGGGAGTGTGGTTTTTAGTATATAAAGGGTGCCGTGGAAGCCTCGCGCGCTCATTCGCTTCTGTATGGTTCATTCTGTGTAGTAAGCTTGAGGCATTGAGAGTATCTTGTGTGGAGTGGCATTTGGTATAACGATCGCGAATAAATATATATTACGAAGAATATGTAGTGGCATTATTTCCTCGGTGCGAGCTGAGAATTCAAATCCCACAATAATGCATTTTAATCTGAAATTGTGGAATTGAATCGAAAGGGAAGGGGTTGATCGTTAAATACAAGTGTCGTATGAAAAATGGTGCGAAGCCCGAAATTGACTATAACAACGTGAAAGGAACGGTTTCGTTCAACAATAATGAGAACAAATTCCGTATTTATCTAAACGAAAAATTACTCCGGAATACAAAGCGAGAGCATTCATGTGCAAAAAGATGGAAAAAATGTGGCGATCCGATAATTCGTTGAAACGATGCCGCGTTCTATAAATTCTCGGCTCACCGTCGGATTTGTAGGAAATCTCATGTCGAAATACAATTCGTCGTCGAGCCATGGAAGAATTAATCGCTGCTCTGGAACGAGCCGAAAGAGTTTTCCCTTGTTTCCACTACTTTTCACCGCGTGAGACATGTTGCCTGCGGCGTATTTTCTAGGTTACTTTGTGGTAGATTATGTCGCTGTCGAGGAAATTTACCAAAAACATTATACAGAATCTTCGAAAATATACCATTCGGTGTTTTACGTGCTGCACACGACACGCTACATCGAATGAAACAATGTTTGCAAACATATATGTAGGCGATTCGCGTGGAATACCCGACACCCAAATTCCGCGATTATTAAAAATCTATCGGATCGTAAATACGATCTATTAACATCTAAAAATTTAGTTGCAATTTTTACTCTAAATTTTTTACTTAGACCACTTTCATAATTAACACTAAATGAATTCCATATAATGTTGAAATTACAACCACTATCTAATGGTTTATTTCTGACGATATCGTAAAAATTACATTGAATAAATTTAGTTTAAAATAATGTGGTGTGAAATAACTGATAAACTCATTTTTTTTTTAAATTTGTAACTTAGACCACTTTCATAATGATAGGCACATATCAGAAGAATAAAACACTTCTGATCGCGATAAAAATAAATTGTATACCGATGACGATCAAGATCGAGGATAAGATAAAACCATGACCTTGTTCTGAAGTAGTAATGAAACTGAATTGTGCTGTGGCAACAATAAGATTGTAACAGAATAGAAACTGTTATTGTTCGATATTCAAAGGATCACCAGTTACCTGGATCGTACATCACGATATGCCAATATTTTTTTTCATTTTTACTTAGCCACTTTCATAATTATGGGCACATATATTTCTCAGTTCTAGAGCATATATTTCTCTAGATCTTCCAACGGTCCGAATCCGTTGGAATTGGTAGCCAAGATGTTTTTACGTATTCCGGGCGTTGTTCAAGTAGATAGAGAATGGTTGACTATTAATAATGAGAAAGATCTCTTCGTCCGCCTTCATCCTCGAACACCTCTTTGCATCACGAACCTTAGAACTGGCATTTCAGCTCGCCAACACTGCTTCAACAAGTGATCAATTCTGCATCCGTGGAAACCTTTGAAAATGTCTGTCCTTTGTTAAGGAACTGTAAGACGAGATAATTCGTACTTTCTTCTTCCTTGCCTATCTCTCGCAGAAATATATATCACATAATTTTATTAAAACTCGTTTAAAATGTAACGCAACGACTTGATATTAAATTTTACACAATTAAAATTCGCTTCACTACACTTTTCACTGTTGTGCAATCATATTCTACGGTCCCTTCGGTGCAGTAGACGAATCGTTCTTTTTCGTAATAAAATGTTCACATGTAGAAAGATCAATAATAAAACAAAATTATGCGAGGCTATTATTAAAATCGGAATTATTGGAAAAAATTATTCGTGGCTGTTATTAAAATTGAAATTATTGGAAAAAATGGTTCTGGCCATTGTCGAATTTTTAGTTTACATTAAATTATTGGTTTACGTTGAAACTAGAATTACAGGATCGATTACGAGACTCGAAGGTATTGCATAATACGACATGTGTTGAGTTTATTATATCATAGCGTTATTGTATTAACCCTTTGCACACAAATGGCGCCTTTATGGCGCCACTAAAAATTGGCGTACCATTATTTAAACAACTTCTACATCGCTATGTTTGCAATTACGAAATCGATAAAAATTTCAATGTTCTATGTAATAATAACTAAGTACTAAGTAAGTAAGGTCTAAGTAAAATACAATATAATTCTGAGCAATAGTAACTAATTTCATATGTAGAAAGGAAAGAAACTATGTACAATGGAGCTATTATAGGTAAAAATACTGTTTCGATTTTGGAATGGAATTGCTTCGAGTGCAAAGGATTAAATTATAGTATATTCTAAATACATAATGAATTAATATAATAGAAATATATTGAGAGAATTAGGTATACAAATGATCTATAAGCTTTTTCAATTAATTTCCGAATTAATATGATATTAGTTTATTCAATGCTGAAATCTGATTATAGACGCGCAGTTACGAAACTGTATAAATAAATGCAGTTTAAAAGGTTAAATATATATTTAGGTTGATAAAAAATTAATAATTTGCACATACAAATAATTAAATACATAGAAAATCGTTGTATGCAATAAACACAAACCGTTAAGATGTTAAAAGCGTCTTTATCGAATCAGTGCATTTTCAAAATCGCCGTCAAAGCTGTGGAAAAAAATAATAAATTGATGCAACTAAAACTTCGTATAATTACAATATATATATATGGTTAGGAAACTAAGAGTGAGCGAATTGATTGAAAATGTTACATTATGAACATATTAAATGTAGAATACACATAGGACTGTGAAGAAGTATTCGTACGATGCTAGGATTTCTGCAAGGCACTGAAGTTCGCCCGTAAGATTGAATTGAGGCAGCAGGTGCGTTATTCCAAATGTACTCTTGACGAATGGATAAAAAAAATCGGTTGACTTCGTTTTACTTTTATGTACTTCGTAGCGCCGAAGATTTCATCATACTGGATACGTTGGGCGAAAAAAGTATGAAAAGAATCTAAGAGGCGAGAGCAGTTGGACAGAATAATTTTTCAGTGAAAACTCTTTGGCACTTTCAGAACTAAATTAAGAAACATATTGATCGTTTAAACGTTATTATTATTTTTTATTGTAAATACAGATTGGTTGGAATAACAATATCACAGTATTTTATAAAGAAAATGTCAAAATCAGATTTTCATTTATTTTAATTTTCTGGTATTTAAACGAAGAAAACATCGTCTTAAATATTATTAAATAAGTTATGGTATCAGTGTTTAATGATAGTGCAATGAAAATGAATATTACGATAGCTTGCCGTCGTCTTCTATCTGCGTTCGTCGACATCGAATAGGAATCAGCTGATCAGTTCAGCGTACACTGTAAGGAGTGAACCCACTGATAGTGGTCTTTGACCTCCTCATTTGAAGAGAAGGTTTTACTGTCTAAAAAAATTTGCATTGACCGGAACAAATAATAATCCGAAGGTGCCAGATCTGGAGAATATGGTGGGTGTGGCATTGTATCCCATTCAAACTGTAAAAGCTTTTGGCGAGTGACCAAACTTGTATGAGGTCTCGCATTATCTTGGTGGAACACTGCACCTTTTCTGTTAATTAATTCTGGCCTTTTCTGTTGAAGTGCATCATTCTGTTTGTCCAGCTGATGACAGTAGACTTCCGAATGAATTGTTGTGTTATCCGGTAAAAGCTCAAAAAAAAAACGATTCCTTTAAAATCCTACCAAACAGACAGCATCACCTTTTTTTTTATGGATATTGGCTTCGGAAATGCTTTGAGCCGGTTCATCTTTTTTGCTCCATGATCTCTTGCGTTTGACATTGTTATATACAACCCATTTTTCGTCCCTAGTAATGATGCGCTTCAAAAATGGATCATTTTCGTAACGTTTGAGAAGCGAATCACAGACATCAACGCGACGACACAAATTTCTCTCCGTGAGAACATGGGGAATCCATATATCAAGTTTCGAGGTTAAACCCAGGCTTTTCAAGTGGTCATAAACAGTTGAATTTGATAAATTTAACCTCTCACCGATCTCACGTGTTGTTATTCGCCAGTTTGCATCAACTAATGCCTTTATCGTATCTTTATCAGCTTCAATCGGCCTTCCAAAATGTGGTGCATCTTCGACATCAAAATTGCTGGATCGAAATTTTGCAAATCAGTTCTGGCACTGGCGTACTGTCAAGACATCTTCTCCATACACATCGCTTAATTTCTTTCTGGCTTGAACAGCATTTTTACCTTTTCTATAGTAAAAAAGTAAAACATGACGAAAATGCTGCTTATTGCTCTCCATATTTAAAAGGGCATCAGCCAAAAACTACTGCGTAGTATCAATTGGATTTTTTCACACATGAGCCTTGCTACATCAGCTCTCAAAACATATAATGATTATGCGGCTTAAGTGTGAAGTTCGGTGAAAAAAAATACAATTAAATCCTCTGTCGGGAAAAAACGAAATTACTTTCCGAACAACCCAATAGATTCGCTGTAACTTTTCTAAACATTGGCACGTGTAGTCAAAAACAGGGGTCTCCGACGTGCTTCAGACTCGGCACCCTACACGTAATGCTTATAAAGATCTCCTTTCAACCGATCTTATTTTTTTACTTTATGGCCAGCTCTCAAAGAGAAGATCGCCGGAGGTTTTCCTCGCCCGATCGCAGGAATCGTGCTCCCGGGAATTGACTTAACGCCGAGTTTCTATGTAAATTCTTGGTCGTGGCGAGAACTGACGGTGATTCGGACGATGCGTTTAAGAGAAATTTACATGCGCCTTTCTTCCGCGTTGCCTTCCAATCGACCGTTCCCGAACTCTCAAAGAATCTACAGGAAATTCCATTCCTGAATAGAATGAATTTCCCGCTACTGCTTTTAAAGCCCCCGATATGTGCTCAGTATCTTTCTTATAATAATTTTCAGTTGAAATTACGCCCCAAAGTGCAGCTTCGAACTAGTTTTATCCGGTATGCCGCGGAAATGCTAATCGATACTTCCTCCAGTTCTCATAACGAAACATATTAATTTTATAATATATTCGCAATTTATAACGTACTTTTTCAATTCTGTGGGAAATCATTGCTCAACCGATGACTTTTCTTGGCGGTTATTTTTATTATGTTCGATCATCAACTACGTATACTATAATTAAGTACCAGGTATGTAAATATGAAAATTAATAAATGCCTACAAACGAAAATTGTAATTCTTGCGTAATTGTCGAGTAACTTGCAATATTCGCCAGATACCGGAAACTCTTATAAGTTTCGTAGACGTACGCCTGACGTCGCGCTTTCTTCAGATGCATCGTGCGAGCAGTATGCTGACAAATGTTACAAATTACTCGACAATTACATGAGAATTCTAATTTTCGACGATGAGCAATTGTAGATTTGACTTTAAGGAAATTAAATTCACCACTCTTGAACTGTTCCTTACGATACCGAAGGTTCAGTTCCCGATACCGCGAACCTTTGCAAGTTCGTATACATATACGGGTGTCTTCGATATGCGCGTAATTACAAATTCATAAAAGGCCAGCCCATCGAATAAATAAAATAAGATTGTGATTATTAGTGCCTTCTGTATTTATAGTTTTAATGAGAAGAATTTTCAGATCAGGTTCAGGAACAGGTTGAACAATTTACCCTTCCTTGCCTTAATTAGATTGATTAAAAACAGAACATTGTTGTCATTGTATTAGTATTGCCTCAGCAATTCATTTAATCCCGCATCATTATACATCTTAGAATTTCAGTGGTCCTCGTGATCATAGTTAGGCAAAAAATAATCTGATTAACGATTAACGATCAAAACTAATGCGATATGACGTTCATGATTAATGATTACGTATACAGGGTGTTGTTTAACCGGTATTAACAACCGGATTCAATCGAAACATTAATTTATTAACGACAATCACACAATAAATGGACTTAAGCCACTTTCAAAATAAACGGCTCACATATGAATACCCAGACGTAACCGTATAATTCTTTACTCTCGTCGATGTGAAATGTGTTTCAAGCAATGCTCTTTAGTTTCAGATAAATGTCTTCGCTCTCTCGCAGCGTCCTTTCTTTCCTCTCCTATTGTTAGTCCTTTCCGTTCTTTCTTTGACGACATAGCCGAACACTGGCAACGATCATAGTTAAGACACTCGTTTCGAACGAAGAATGGGAAACCTGGGTAACATCAGGCACAGACCATTAGAACTAAGCTCCGCCCATGGCATAGGGCGTATCAAGGTGTATTCAAGTTACGTCAGGAAATGTAGTCGCCATTAACACTGATACTTTCGCCAAGATGTTGGGCTTCCAAATGCTCGCTCGGTCTCAGAAAACAAACAGACCAAAAATAACTTCAGACTCTTCTAACCGCTACTGTATTTACTTGCTTAGAGTGCTAACGTATACGTGAAAATACTTCCATGCCAGTTTCTACGATTCTTCTTTCTTTTATGCATTCACCAATGCTGTCCCGCCGTTTGTATCTTAATTAACGAGATCAATCTGGAGACACGATTCTTGAAATAATCGGTCTAGAAAAATCTTTGTGAATGTAACAAAAAATTATTTCACAGACTCATCGATTGTTCCCCTCCACGAAAATCTTTAGTAGAAGGCGAAAGATTTATGCGTGTTTTGAAGGGAAACTAGAGTAATGGTAAACACTTCCAATAGAGGACCCCTGATCATTTTGGATATCGGCATTTA
This sequence comes from Agapostemon virescens, assembly GCA_028453745.1. Lineage (NCBI taxonomy): Eukaryota > Metazoa > Arthropoda > Insecta > Hymenoptera > Halictidae > Agapostemon > Agapostemon virescens. Next base: position 13,384,376 of record CM052082.1, read on the forward strand.
TTAACCACTATTGGCGTACAAATATTTATAGAATAACGAAAAAACATAAAATAATAGCATAGAGTAAAAACATAAAATAATAGCATAGCGTAAAAACATAAAATAATAACATAGAGTAAAAACATAAAATAATAACATAACGTAAAAACATAAACCATAAGTTTATGGAACACGTTGTCCCATAGCTGTTTTAGAGAAAGCCGTTCATCGACTTGAGCCTGGGAAGGAACTTGTCGACAAGTCTATCTAGCAAGTCCAGGAAAAACGGCATTATCTAAATATGAAACCTGAATTTTTTGTTTAAAAAATACAAGTTTATTGTATGAAAATAATATAAAATATTTTATTTGAAGTATTGCCCATCGATAGCTATACAATTTTCCCATTTCTCTGAGAATTTGTGGAAGCTACGCCAAAACAATTGTTCCACTTTTAATGCAAATAAATAATAATTGGATAATGATAATGCAAATAAATAATAATTGGACGGATAATTAGCTGTTGTTTGAAACATTTTTCGTTAGATCAGAGAAATGTCAATTTTCGATGGGTTCATGTGCTTTAGTATATGCAATAAGTAGAATTGGTTGGTCGTAGTCAGACACGTCTTGCGATCTCTACTAGATATGTAAATATGAGACCGGAATTTTTCTATAGAAAATTCATATTTATTGTATAAGAATAATATAAAATATTTTAATCGAAGTGTTGTCCGTCGGTAGCTATACAATTTTCCCCAACTCTCTGACAATGTTCGGATATCGCGCTAAAAACTGTTCCTCTTTTGAGGCAAACTAGTCATCCAGTCATTTTCGTAGATTTTCGTGAGATGAGAAGCGATAGTCGGAAGGCAACTATGCGAACGTATCATTCATGATGCGAAATAATTTCCCTACCAAACGCCTCAATCGTTTCCTTGACCCGTTTTTGCAACGTGTGGTGGTGTAAAATCACTTCGTGTTGCCGTTGATGTTCAAACTCATGGAGATGGCTTGTCGTGTCACATTTAATTGATCCGCGAGTTGCTGTTGCGTATGAGCGTCATCCTCATCCAACAATGCTTGCATTGCGCTGTCTCCAAACTTTTTCGGTGGTCTTCCATTTTTTTCATATCAAAATCGTCATTTTTGAATTTTTTAAACCACGCAAAGCACTGTGATTTACCAAGAGCATGCTCTCACCGTAAGCTTTGACAAGCATTCGATGCAATTCTACGGCAGTTTTCTTCAAACGTTAACAGAAAATCATAGTTGCCAGGCGCACAAAAATCGTCATGTTCAACGCTATTAAAAACAATGTTGTTGTAAATACGAAACTTGTATGGTTGAGAGTTGAAACGATGTCAAAACAAGAAAATGGCGTGAATGACATGATTCGATGTTAACTACATAGCACGTATGTATGTGTACATAACTGGTATGTCAAAATTCCGATTTCATATTTACAGACCTGATATACTCTGCTAAAATCGGATATACTTTCTGTGCTGCTTGGCGAAATAGAAATCAGTCAAAAAGATTCATTAACCGGCTTTAATTTGTCCGTAGAAAATCCATTAGTTTTCTCGTGCTCGAACCCGCGTCATAACTGTGTGCTGCATAAATAATTTTTTTTACCGAAAATGTTACAAGGAACGCGAAAGAGACGCGATTGCGTCGAAACACTGGCGGCGTCCGACATTAAAATGCAAATACAAAAATTAAATTGCGCTTCTAATCCCGCGTATTAAAAGTCCGGCTTAATCCCGCGGCGCATATATTCCGGAATGGAATAGTTAAAAGGGCACCGGTCGCCGTTAACTTCTTTTTTTTTGTCTTTTTTTTTATTTCCACCGCTCGGCGAGCGATTGGCGCGTTTCGTTAAATTAATTAAAATCGGTTGCCGCTCGACGAAACTGACTAATGACGAACGTACCCGACCACGGTTTACGCATTCATTAACCAACGACGAAACTTTCGTAAAGATGCACCGTGCGCGTGTGCGCACGAGCGCAATTGCGCAGAATTTCTGCTAACGTTCCTATATTGAATAATTAAACGTGCTCGTAAGAGCCAGGCAAAAGTGGTCCCCAGCTTCGAGGCCATTACTGACTGGAGAACAGGCAGCTCGAGATACTCGTCGCCGCTGTTGTTACGGAAATTTATGTAACTTTCATACTAATGAGACAAAGGGACTCGACAAAGCTGGGTCACCCTTTGGAGACATCTTACAAACAGGACATTTGACTCTGAAAGGCAAATGATTCTCCGGCATTATTAACATTCTTTTAACATGTGACACAGCAACGAGTAACCGAAGAAAGCAATTAAACTATTCATTGCGAAATTAGGAGCTCGTCTTCTATTAACACGTCGATCGTCCAATTAACGACCACTAAAATTCAGGACAAAGTGATTCGTTGTGAGTCGTTCAATGTAAAGGTGGTGCAAATTAACCCTTTGCACTCGAAGCAATTTCATTCCAAAATCGAAACAATATTTTTAACTGTAATAACTCCATTCTACATACAATAGTTTATTTCCTTTCGTACATATGAAATTAATTACCATTACTTCTACGTGGAGCATTAAAACTTTTTATCGATTTCTTAATTGCAAAGATGTAAAAGGTGTATAAATAATAGTATGGCAATTTTAGTGGCGCATTATAGGTGCCATTCTAGTACAAATAGTTAAAACAGTAAATCATCCGATAATAAGGGATTAAGTAAACGTTCTATGAAGCACAATAATATCAATGATTTTGCGTTATTTTTGCGCGAGTCATCGTAAAATTATATTATACATCATCGTCGTCTGAATTTCTTCAGTATCTGAAAAATTCGATTTTTCGAATCGTCCCTGTCTCGATTGATCAAGATAATTGATATTTCTGCTATACGCGAATTTAAAGCAAAGTGTTCGTCATGCATTGACGAAAAACTTTTCTTTCAGTGAAAACGGTACCGTGACGTAAAAATTTCTTTTCACAGTCAAACGACAAACTGTTAAAACATCTGTTCGTGTTTGTAGGACTCGGTTTATGTGTATCTTTGAAGTCGAGTTTGACACAGATAGGTATGCGGCGAACGGCTTGCTTCATGATCAAGGAAATGACTGACGATGAGCGGAAATCAATAAGTCGAAATAGTTTATGATTTCCAAAGCTTCCTACTTCGATATGTCTCCTGGGGACTCGATTGGGTGTCCACCATATGGATTGGCATATCGTGATGTACGATCCAGCTAACTGGTGATCCTTTGAATATCGAACAATAACAGTTTCTATTCTGTTACAATCTTATTGTTGCCACAGCACAATTCAGTTTCATTACGACTTCAGAACAATGTCATGGTTTTATCTTATCCTCGATCTTGATCGTCATCGGTATACAATTTATTGTTATCGCGATCAAAAGTGTTTTATTCTTCTGATATGTGCCCATACATCCCTCCAGTTTTTCAGGAAAATTTTAAGAATCTTAAAAACTCGAAATGATAAAAATGGATTAATAAATGTTCATGAATTATTTCATTAAAGTTATTGTTTCAAATAAAACTCATAGTTCTTTATTGCTTTAAGTCATTTATAGGACATTCAGTTAATTTTGAAAATGGTCTAAGTCAGTTCAAACTTTGAAAACAACATTTTCGTATGAAATTCACACAAAATTTCATATTCATAATAAATTTCCATTAATCAAGACTAATAAAATTATAAATTAAAATGTCGCATAATGTAAAAATATTTTTTAATTTATTCAAATGTAATCCATTGAGTATCTCGAAACAAGAAATATATGACTTAGACCACTTTCATAATTATGGGTACATATGAAACACAAACTAAGATAAAACTTAGATAAAAGAGATTACGTTAACACTAGGTTTATGGAGCACTAAATACAATAATTTTACTTTACTTTACAAAAATAATAACAATGTGTCTATTCAAATTTTTAGCGATTTGTTTTATAATGTATTATAAAACACCCTTAGAATCGCGATAATCATAAATAAACAAGTGATAGTATACGATATTTTTACGCATTTTATGAACCTAGTGTTAATTAATTACACTTGATTGTGTGTCTATTCATCTTATTCCATTGTTACTAAAATTAACTTCAATTGTCGAACTGATTTAACGTTTACAAATAGTTTAAATCGTTACCACAACTGTTTCAAACATTAAACAGTTTTAAAAAGTAAGAAACAAACTATATAGTTTATGCAGCAATAAATTAAGTCTTTTTGCCTTTGTCATTAATGTCGAAAGTTCCCACGTTGAAAAACTGAATATTATAATGATAAACGCTTGATTTATCGGAACAAATTATTTTTGACATGGCTGGAAATAATTTTTCTTAAATGATAAAATTCCCGATTTTCGGATCGTTCATAGATGCCAGTCCACTGCAGAAAGAACAAAGAATTTCTGTATTTACATACTGACAAGGTATGATCGATTGTGATATATTACTTTCATCCTCCAGAAGAAAGGTAAGTTTATATTCTTCGTGACAAACGTTAAATTGGTTTTCAAGATTATACATCGTAAGGTGCATACATATTATGTCATTCTTGGCTTTTTAATCATCTCTTGAAAAAAAATATGTTGCAATGAAAAGCCTTTTTTGAGTTTTCAATTATATATGTATAATATTTCGAAATATCCAAATATCTGCTGTTTCCATAAAAATTTAATATCAAGGCATTTTTATTATACCCATTATTTATCACACGAATAATTCAAAGCTTTGAAAATATCACTGTGCTTTATATCATATTCATTGCTAGATCTCAGAAATATATGAAACACAATATCCAAATTAAGGTAAAATATAATAGATTACATTAATACTAGATTTATGGAGAACTAAAGGTAATAATTTTACTTTACTTTACAAAAATAATAAAAATGTGTCTATTCAAATTTTTAGCGATTTTTCTAATAATATGTACCCGAAAAATCAATTTTTTTACCATTCCTCGTACATTAACCCTTAGAATTGCAATAATCGTAAATAAAAAATAATACAAATGTGTTTATTCAAATTTTTAGCGATTTTTTCATAATATATATCCAAAGAAATGAATTTGTTAATATGAATATTTTTTAATAATACGTGAATTATATATAATATATTCTATAAACTTGATAGCCATTGAACAGTCCCAGGGAACTGACGCAACGTTTAGCGTGTTAAATTATAGTTACGAAATATACAGCATGCAAATGTAAAGACAAGCTTGAAGGAGTAAATATACCAGCTTAAAAATATCAGAGAAACAATGTAAAAGTGAGAAGAAACAGCTTTATAAAAATGTAAGAGAAAACAGCGGCGAGCGTCGCAATAACCGTTTACTTGTACTATTGCTCATCGATGAGACGTAAACATCCTCCACTAATGAACACATACAAAAATATTTGTAAATCACGATTGGTTACTTAATATTCATTAATAAATATGATACAAATTGTTAACAACAATTAATTGAATTCTTGATAAAAATTTTGTTAACTCACTTCCTTTATTGCATACTCTACACATGTTAAAATAATTGTAATTGTGCACCGCTACTATGAAAACTACTTTTCAATATATCTACAGTGACTAACGAAAGTATTCGAACTGTCAGATTTTTTATCTTTAGCAAATGAAATATGTATGTTAATCGGAAATGTTTAAAACAATTTAGTGTCTATAGCAAGAAAGAAGTTATTTTATTCAAAACAATTTTTACATCGTTATATTGTTATTTTAAAAATCGGTAGAAATTCAAGCCTTTAGGAATAAGTAATACTAACAAACTTTATACGCACGAAAGAAAATTAACCGTGTGCAGTAAAACTGTTGAAGATAAAAAATATCTCGATTTTTTAATAAAAATTGCTAGGAGCGCAAAGGGTTAACCTTTCAAGATACTAATTACTCTGTACAGTGCACATGGCATTGCTCGTCTCAATCGTACTCAGTAATCTTCTAACATGTTAATTACGACTTAATTCTGATACTGTTGTTACAATGATAATAGCCACACGAACCTTTCACTCGGCATCCAAACTTGATCACATGTGCGAATTTGTTCGATTACTTTCCGAAATGATTTTCATTTGATTAAATCGTGTACAATCGATTGTAGATATATTCAATTAGTGCGCGCTATTAGGATTACTTAACCGGCCTATATAAAAAGTTAAACTGTAATCAAAGAGAAATTAATTTGTATACAATAGAAAGAGTAAATCAGTTTGACTAAAATTTATTTTCTAAAATTAAAGACGATTTAATTTTCACATTCAAAACTTAATACTTTAATTAAAAATTTGATTTTTATAATATGTTAACATTTTCTCATCAATCATCAATCTCGTTTCAATGTTTTTTCGATGTAATCGACAACTCAACGAATTACAAACAGATTTTCTTGTTACGTTACTACGGCAACGAAACCTTCTGTATTTTACAACTATTGTTTAGTGAAATAAATGAATGTTATATTTCCGAAAAAGTAAAATTTAGGTCTGTACCGATCGTGCATCGTACTTTATAAGTGTTTCATCGTTGTACAACATTCTGTTATTTCGAGGTACGTGTTTTAATTTGTTAGGAAACAACTCTTTACTTATGTGAATTAAAAAGGTGCATATATGCATTGTACAAATATTTTGTGGAGCGCTCAGAAATATGCAGGCCCTGGAAGCGCGTTGAGCAAGCAAAGTGCCGTACTCAATGAGTTAACAAAATTATTAAAAAGAGAGAAAAATTCTTAATTGATTCACTTTTCATGTTAAACGCGTTCTTTATGAACACACGCAGCCTATTGCTTACTGATCACAATTTCAACACTTTACCGACCGGCGAGTATTTCAGAATTTTTCAAAATCCATTGTCCATGATTGAAAACATTTCAATGGATCTGCCAATACTGACAGCAATTTGTATTGTAAATCAACACATGACATCCTCGGTAACGTTATCTGATAATTTCATTACAAAACTACAATGTAAAAATAGTTCTTTAAGCTTCATTTTGTTAAATAAAATTATTGAGAATCCTATTAATAGACTTCCAGTCAGTAAAATGTTAATCATCTACAAAACCCTTTGCATTGCTATTGTCACTAAATTATTATAGTCTTCAATCATTCCGATTGTTACAGAATTTTTTAAGGTCCACAGTCCACGATTGAAAACTTTGTAACCGATCTTTCAACGCTGGCAGGAATTTTTACCGAGAATCCTCAAGGCATCTTCCGTAACGTTATCTAAGAATTTCGTTATAAAACTACAATGTGAAAGTAGTTCTTTAACCCCTTGGCCTACGCCTAATTTTACAATAACAGTGACTAGACTTTCTTTGTCCTCCGCAGAAGGACAAAAAGAAAAGATATATTTGTAGTTACTGCGTGTTTAGTTATTCTCCAATGACCATACACGATCATCAATTAAATAAAATGTTATTTCCGTTTAAAGAAAATTAAGGAAAGACATGTTTAGAAGATGCAGTTCGAAATCTTCATCACGAGTCTGACTCGTTGTTGTAGGGCAAGGGGTTAAGCATCATTCTGTTAAGTACAATTATTGATAGTCCTATTAACCCTCTATGGGCCCGTCTAACTTTCAGGTCACATTTTAATTTATCGACATTTTACCAAATAATTATAGCTTTTTTCATGAGATGGCGCATAAATCTTAATTCTATAACGTTGCCAAGACAACCAATATTGATATTTATGACCGTTGCTAGGCTTATCAACCTGAAATAACAAAATAAGTGCTGTGCAAACTGTCTGCAGTAAAAATAAGCGAAACCATTTGATCCAATTGAAATTATTTGTGCCTTTGTCAGTGATTACCAAACTAAAAATAGTGCACATAATAGCTCTGGGTTCGTATATCAATAACAACGTATTTGTTTGCATTTCAATTTTCAATTTGTTACTGTTTTTTGATGATACAGTTTTGCAACTTTGAGGTTACACTGGGTTATTATGGCAGATTTCGGTACATTTAGGATAAAGCTTGTGCTTTCTCCTGTTTTCAGATATATACATCGTATACCCAAAATATGAATACAAAATCAGATAGAAATAACAGAGGAATTAGAATTAGATGCATTAGCAGTAATAGATCCGATGATTCCTTATTAGATTCCTAATCCGATGAAGATGTAATAGTATTTCCCCGACGACGGATAGATGTCATTGACAGTGACGATGAATTTAGTACTCAATCCTCGTCAGATGAGGAATATGCAGGACCACAAAGAATTGTTTGGCAACCACTATCCCAGACGAATAATAATTGTTGTTATCGCCCTTCTAAAGGAGATTGCTCTAATGTCCCCGAAGCACCCCATTCTCTTGCGACCTATTTTCGAAAACTATTTAACAAGGAAATTATAAGCAATATAGTTGACCATACCAATATGTATGCACTGCAATGTGATCCAACAAAGAGATTTTAAAAATAAAATGTTTAACGTCAAGTGCAAATTGTTTTATGGAATTTCACGCTTAAGCTTTTATGCACAGAAGTGCAAACTTTATAGGCCGTTGTTACCTGAAAGTCACATAGTGAATATATTGCAATAAAATTGTTTAAACGGAAACATTTTTTTTCATTTGAATATATAGGCTTACAATTTCTGATTTTTCGTTCCCCCAATTTTTTGGATCGAAAACAAAAATTCGGCCCATAGAGGGTTAATTTTATTCCATCAACTAAGAAAAGAAAAGTTCTTCAGACAATTGACTAGACTTTAGATTACGTTGCTAACCCAGACCTAACCCGTTGCTGTATAAAGCCGGGAAAGTATTGCGCGCCGAGATGTTGTTTTGTCTAAAGATTCAACGTCTAAGAAATTTCTCTCGCCAAGGAGAAACGAAAGAAATTGTCAAATAGACAGCTTGGCGTTTCCGAACCACAAATTCCGGAGGATAAAGAGACACTATAATTAAATCGATCGTTAAAACTATGAAGACATTTCGACGCGTCAGCAAACAGGAAAATCGATTTCGAAATCCTTCCCGAAAATTTTTGGGTTTATCGTGTCAACATAAATTCTCGTCGAGCATTAAGTGAAAGTTACTATTTCATCGGCAGCGACGTGTCACTTCCTTCGCCGTTGCTTTAATCGTTATTGATTTCTTCACCGACGGAACTCGCAGCGCAAACCGTCCGGCAAGCGAACGCGGTGCAATTTCAACGGAATTGTATGCGAAAATCGTTCCTGGAAAACGACTTGTTCGTAGGCTACCGGCAATGCTAATAACTCCTTGTTCCCTTGTACGCGTAGTTGCTACGTAAAAAAAAAGAAAAATAAATAATTAAACCTCCATAACGCGAAACAGGCTGAAAGTAGACTAATGTATCGCACTGTGACACCTTACTCACCGTCGCGACGTCGATGGAGCACGTGGAAACTGCAACTCCGTCGAAGCAACACATGCACACATACACGCACAACCACACACACAGAACAACAGGATTTTAACACACTGATCACTGGTGGCGCACACGTGTTCCTCAAGAGAACGAGTCTCGTTAAGTAAACGATCACAAACAGACGTATCCTTTGATCCGTTCCCGATTGCCAGTAAATTCTGTGTTTAAATTCGGTAGCAGAACGAAACACGTGAAAGTGAACCGATCGACTGACGCGTGACCGCACGAAGCACGGAAGTTAGTATCGTCGATGGTATGCGAAGCCGAATCCCAAAGTCCGTCGATGATCGATGAATAATCGATGAACGAATGCTAGAGCGATCGTCTGAGAGTACAAGGAGACTGACCCCGTCGATCGCTGGAACAATCGCGACCGGGGTATTCGTACTACGATCACTCGGTGCGATCGATAACCGATCGATGGCCCGATTCCGAGGATCGTAGAGGCGCCGTTGATCGCGGATCGATCATCGGCGAATGAACGCGAAAACTCGTCTCTTCGACGACGCGACGGAGGCGAACGCCGAACGATGCTCGATATTCGCGACGTTTATCGCAGCAATGAATAACACGAGGTTCGATCGGGCAGACTCAAAAGGACGATTTAGTGAGGCAAGATAAAGGCGCCACGCGGTACGGACGCGGAACGTGAGTGCCGCTTCGAATGTCGACTGATCCCGCAGACCGCCGGAGCGCGCAGGCCCTCCCGAACGTCCCACATCGGCCTCGACCTGTGAGTCTGACTCTAACTCTGACTCGGAATCTGACTATGACTCTGACTCGGACTCTGACTCTGACTTTGACTCTGCCGGACAAGCACCTGTCCTGCCAACGGGAAACACGTCAACCCCTAACCTACGATACATTTTTCAGAGTTGGAGTTTCCTTTCTCTTTGCGGCCGCGTCCGCTTCCTTCCTACGGTTTCGGCGATATTTTTATGCGCGCTGGTAAAGAATTAGGAATAAAATGATAGAACGCTATAATAATTTAGCGTATGATAGAAATGAAAAGGGTTTTGTAGATGACTAACATTTTACTGAATGGAAGCCTAT
>CM052082.1:13400701-13414936 GCA_028453745.1 Agapostemon virescens
TTCGTTGACGCCATTTTCTTGTTTGAACATCTGATAAAGATTTTCAACTCGCAACCATACAAGTTTCATACAACAGCATGATTTTTAACCCTTAGCACTCCAATGGCTCCTCTGAGGCGACACTGAAAATTGTCAGACTATTATTCAAAACAATTTGTACATTACAAATGTTTGTAATTAAGACGTTAGTAAAAATTGAAGCGTAGCCGTACGATTAACAGTAACAAATTCGATATGCACGGACAGAAAGATGTCTCGAGTTAGTAAAGCCAGCTGTCAATGTAGTCACCAATAAACTGCTTCGTTGACGCCATTTTCTTGTTTGAACATCTGATAAAGATTTTCAACTCGCAACCATACAAGTTTCATACAACAGCATGATTTTTAACCCTTAGCACTCCAATGGCTCCTCTGAGGCGACACTGAAAATTGTCAGACTATTATTCAAAACAATTTGTACATTACAAATGTTTGTAATTAAGACGTTAGTAAAAATTGAAGCATAGCCGTACGATTAACAGTAACAAATTCGATATGCACGGACAGAAAGATGTCTCGAGTTAGTAAAGCCAGCTGTCAATGTAGTCACCAATAAACTGCTTCGTTGACGCCATTTTCTTGTTTGAACATCTGATAAAGATTTTCAACTCGCAACCATACAAGTTTCATACAACAGCATGGTATTTAACCCTTAGCACTCCAATGGCTCCTCTGAGGCGACACTGAAAATTGTCAGACTATTATTCAAAACAATTTGTACATTACAAATGTTTGTAATTAAGACGTTGGTAAAAATTGAAGCGTAGCCATACGATTAACAGTAACAAATTCGATATGCACGGACAGAAAGATGTCTCGAGTTAGTAAAGCCAGCTGTCAATGTAGTCACCAATAAACTGCTTCGTTGACGCCATTTTCTTGTTTGAACATCTGATAAAGATTTTCAACTCGCAACCATACAAGTTTCATACAACAGCATGGTTTTTAACCCTTAGCACTCCAATGGCTCCTCTGAGGCGACACTGAAAATTGTCAGACTATTATTCAAAACAATTTGTACACTACAAATGTTTGTAATTAAGACGTTAGTAAAAATTGAAGCGTAGCCGTACGATTAACAGTAACAAATTCGATATGCACGGAGAGGAAGATGTCTCGAGTTAGGAATTAAAATTGCTTGGAGTGCAAAGGGTTAATAGCATTGAACATGTCGAATTGTATGCCTGGAAACTACGAATTGCGAGCAGCATTGAATTTCTACAGCGTTTTTGCCTTTTTCGTAGTAAAATTGCAAAACATAGCGAATTTTTTCTGAAATTTCACTAATATTATTTTCGACACGATCGGCGAAATACAAAACTGTTTGCACGAAAATTGTCGGCTAAAATGTCACCTCTCAAAAAAGCGTCTGTACGACGCAATCTGATTAGTGTTGCTCGATATACGACATCGAACAACAGTGACAAAAATCTCTCAATACTTTTCCGACTAACCAATATAAAAATTAGCCACGCCCGGTTACACGTCTGTCGAAGCCAAGCAAGTTCTCGATCCAATGCGTTGTTTTCACTCGCAAAAGGCAAGCAAGCCTGATGTGTTTCAAATTATATTCCGTGCATAAACATTCTGTGGGAAATTCACTTTCCACGTGTAACAAGCTAATTGTGGTACTGCGGATGTTCGTTCCGGTGTCGGATGTCATATTGCGCCATTCGTTCAGATTGGAAAACAAATAAACTGCTGGTCGGTTCGTTGGAGGCGACGTAGATCGAGTCGAAGCAAGAGTAGATCCTCCGCGAAAGAACTTGGTTCTCTCAAAAGGCGTGCAATTACCGCGCTGACGTCGACAAACCAATAGTTTCTTCGTGTCCGTCATTGGGGCTTGCGCCATAGCAGGTAAGAAAGAGAGTCTTCGTTCCAATAGATTGATTTTGGGGACGACAACTGGATCCGGATCGTTTGCACTGGTTTTCCATCATACCTTCTTCGTGTCTGCTTTTCTTCCTATTCTTGATACCGAACGAGAGCCAGGCGAACAAGTCAAGACCTCGAACTGTTCGACCGTACAAACGAATAGAGATTGGCAAGTTGGACCGCATCCCCGAGAAAAAGCCAGAAAAATCGATTTGTCCGATCGAATGGGGATACAACGATTTCTTGGGAGTGACGGTGAGAGAACCATCCGTAAAATTGATTCTTCGTCAATGTAATACGTCCTTGCTGATGCCGTGGAAAACCGGTCCTCGGGATTTGGAAAATTTATACTTGCAGAAGGAAATCGTAATGAATCGTTTCAATTAGGCTGCGGATTTTTATACCGGATAAACGTTTTCCGCGTCAACGTTAAAGTATTAACACTGGCTCTATGGAGTACCGAAAGCAACTATTTTACATTACTTTATAAAAATAACGAGGATGTGTCTATCATATTTTTTTGCCCCGTGATGTATGTTCTCGGAAAAAATAAAGTTCATATCCTGCAAAGAGTCTTCGCAGTTTATTCACGTGCAACCACGTCTCCATAAAGATTATAACTAAAACATACAGTCGGTGTGGAAAGTATTCGTACAGCGACCAATCTCAAATAAAACTGCGTGTGTAAACTTCAGTTATAAATTTTAAAACAGAAAAATGATTAATAAATATTCTTGAGTATTTGTAGAAAAGATTTCGTGAAAACTAAATTTTATTTTCTCCGAGATTAACAAAAATATACATCCTGCATAGTAAGAAATAGACGTACAGAAAGTATTCGTACAGTTATGAATAATGAAAAATAAACTATAAAAATACAATATACTTTTTATATTTTAATAATTTGTAGGATTGCCTTTGGATTTTATAATAGCTTCGAGTCTTCTTGGCATGGAATTTACTAAGTTAGATGTTACAGTCGGTTGTATTTTGTTCCACTCCTCTGATAAAGCGATTTTTAAACTTTCTTTCGATGAAATATTATGATTACGTATTTTTTGTTCTAGATAATGCCATAGATGTTCAATGGGATTGATATCTGGTGACTGAGGCGACGTTTGCAAGTATTTTGATGTGTCGTATAATACCGATTGCTTTGTGTTATGTGCAGAGTATTTTGGATCATTGTCGTGGGTGAATATAAAATTGTCTTTAAGACCCATTTTATTTACACTAGCATAGAGATGTTTTTTAAAAATATCAATATAAACTGTATGGTTCATAATACTGTCAATAAAATGTAGAGATCCCACTTCATTTGCATTCATACAACCCCAAACTAATACAGATCACGGAACGCGTTAAACAACGATCGCCTCAGAAAGCGAAGTGAGGATTGCTTATTTCGATCGAAAGATTGGGAAGTTGCCTTTTGCGATCGGATCATGGAATTTGTCAAGTGACGTAACTAACTTTGTCAACGACATTTTCGTACGAGTGCCAACCACGGTCGAGAATGAACTGCAAGTTTTGGAATTTCAAGTGTGCGCACGTGTGATCCTTCCACTTACACCTTTTTAGACGATCCGCAGGGTAACTCTGGGAGTGTTAAAGCCGGTACTGCTTGGGTTTATGATCCGCTTGGGGACACCTGCCTTTGAGGATGCTTCCTGGACATAATTCTTTAATTTCTTGTTAAGCTCATTTGTCTCTTTGACCTTTCCCACCCACGATAGTAAACAAATGTACCATAAGCCCGGAGTCTCCCAAAGGGTGCTATCACTGGCCAACACGTGCGTGCATGCCTGGTTAAATTTTAAACGACCTGGTCATACGCGGAGGAAACTCATGCCATGCCTCGCAGTGGTCCGCCTCGAGAAATTCAATGACGTTCTTCACTAGTTATTAATTAATGCCTTTTTACATAATTATTAATTCCCTATCTCGCAGTGATCCGTCTCGAGAAATTCAATGACGTTCTTTACTAGTTATTAACTAATACCTTTTTAATAATTGTCCGGAATGTTCGTGCCGATTTATTTTTATTTTTATTAAATATATACCAAAACATAAATGCATTGAAAACGTGATTTATTTAACGAAGCAACAATTGATAACTTAAAATGTACGACACATAGTTATTCTTCAAGCTTCACGAATTCTCCAGACCTCAACTAAATTTAGTGCAACGAATATATTAACGTACAAATTTATTTTTAAACATGGGAAAATAATTCTGTCACCCATATGAGGGTGACGTGGCAGTCAAAGTGTTAATCTGCATATATAGGTTTGTTGTTGCATATATGTAATAATAATTTCACCAAAATCAATTGACAGCGGAAAAAATGACACACGTAGAAAGATGTAGGAATTTGTAGAGTTTTAATAGAAACTGACCAAGAATCGTGAAAAATTGCGTTTTCACCATTTTCGAATTTTTCTGCATGCGTATAACTATCACAGATCTACCAGTCTTTAAAACTTTCAGTACGTGGCTCAAATAAAAAATGTTTAAGAAGCTTCTTTTTTATTGGTCATGTAATTCACACCGATAACAATATTGACAAAATTCATTTCGCATATTATTTATTAAATCAATGCAACCGATTGCTCAAGAAAACTCAAGAAATGTTAAAAAAATCTTAAAAAAGTTATTTACGTTTGAAGAGTGTCGGAATACTTTAGCGAGCCACTGTACATTCCTTGTACGCCGAGAAGAAGTTATCACTGGCCTGACACCTTGGTATACAGATGTTCCAAAATAAAGCAATCGTTGCAAACACCAGCGCATCATTTCAACCGGCGCGGTTCAAGTAATCTGGGGCAATCGCGGTTCGCGGACTGGACGCAGCAACCGTTAAGCGTCAAATTTAAGGGAAAATTAATGAAAAGCTTACAAAATCTAGTAATGGAACGGTGGGCGTGAGAAACACGGTGCGGTTGCGTTGCTTGTCTCGTTACTGAAAATTGCCTGGCAAATAGATCGCGAAATATATATTTACTGCATAATCTGGCTGCACATATTTCGCGAGAGCCAACAGAGTAGAGCGATTCGTTGAAAAGTTCCTGTCGGAAGTTTCGGGATCGGCAGATATTACCGAAAATCGAGATTAAAGACCGCGCGAGCGTAGAATCCGCGTGGACCAGAGTTTGTACACGAACCATAGCGAAACGTTCTCGCGGAAAGACACGAATGTGTGAACCGAGTGAATAGTGAAATCTCCGGGATCATGTTGCTGCGTTCTCTTTCCCGTCTAACACGGGCACACGTGAATGCGTACGTTTCAGACTGAAGCACCCACTCGACGAATGAAATCGGCGAGAGAGTGAGTCCCGCGGCTTCAAGGATGCGGAAACAGCGACTACGTACCCGCTTGTCGAACCGTGACGTCGCGAGTCCCGCTATTCCCGCAGGAGTACCATGAATTCTCCCTTCGCCGCACGGCCTCCCTTTTCTCACCGCGCCGCACCCCCGTATCCCGGTATCCCCGCCGCGCCGTCTAAAAACCAGAGAGCAGAAGGAGGACTGACGTGCTCGAGGATGCTCCGAGAACCATACACGCATTCGATGTTCCGCGACTTTGCGTTTTTCTTCCGCTAACGTTCCGTCGACAGCTTAAGTGGAACTGCCGCCACAGTCGCGCGTATAAATACCTGAGAATTCATCTCGTAGAATTCTGTCTGGAAGTTCGTTGTTCAGTTCTTTCTCCTTCTTCTTCTTCTTTTTTTTTCTTTTTCTTTTTTCGTTTTTTTTTTTTCTTTTCCGTTTGACGATTATCGCGGCGACGCGGAATGAAAAGTCTGATTCTTATCCGCGGGATTATGGGGATTTTCTTTTTGTAGGAATTTTATAGAGAGTACGGACGCATTAGATCGAGCCAGTAAAAATGTTAGACGCAAAGATAGGTAGAAACGATGTTTCATTGACCTAACCCAATAATTATTATTTCCCTAGCTTCGAGATCCATCTTTGTTTTAACTTTCAAATTAAATTTCTCATACTAGATTTTGCTGCGTTTAATTATTTCAGAGGGTACGAAATTATTTATATATTTCTTGCATCAGATACAAGAGGTCATTCGCATTTTTATTAATTTTTCGTAAAATAAAGAATAAATTCTTACTTGGTTGAAAATTTTTATTTATTATTGTTTAAAACAATTTTAACATCGCCATCTTCGTATTTAAAAAATTGATAAATATTTAACGATTGTAAGGACGAGTAACAGTAAATACCTCATAAGCATAAGGTAAAATAAATCATGTAGAATGCAAATATCCTTGGTTTTCGAGTTAAAACAGCTTCGAGTACAAAGGGTTAATTAAATAGATGTAATCTGAATAGCACAAAAGCAAATAAAAAATATTGGACGTAACTTCATGATATATACCATTAACAAGAAAAAAACAAAATAGTGTATGTAACTTAAATTTATATTACTGCTAATGTAATTTGTTAAGACGCGAATATTCATTGAAAACTTCAATCCTCATGAGAGTACGGATGCATTAGATCGAGCCTGTAAAAATGTTAGACGCAAAGATAAGTAGAAACGACGTTTCGAATAGCGAGTACTATATTTTACCTGCAATCGTGCGCGTACTTTTAAAAATAAAATATTCTATTTGCTGGAAAGAGTTTTTGAAATGGTTGCGCAGTAGTATTTTATTTAAAAGAATTTGCAAATAGTCGGCACTTGAAAATGTGGAATTGATTTCTTGTAGCATTTCAACAGAAAACTTGAAGGAAACATGCATTTCTCGAAAAGTTGCGCTGGAATAAGTTGATTCCCCGTAATCACTAATAAACTTTAGTGTCCCTTCAGAGGCGACAACAGAGGAAATGCAAAGGGTTAATATTTGAAAAGCAGAATTACATTATTTTATATCACAAATCATCGAAATCGTCTCTGAAACCTACGAGGTATTGTGTACTTAATGCAACGGCCTTGTAAGTCATTAAATACATTTAGTATGTTGAGGTTGGCATAGAGGGTGAGCGCATGTAGGTGATCATTTACAGTTGACTGAGTTTCTCAGCCGAATCGATCGGCGGTAAAGGTGCTGGGATATAATAGCGATAAGCAACAGTGTAAACACGGAAACGGAATATTTGAAATTTTGAAAAAACCAATTAACAAATTTTATGTTTCTCATAACGATTTCATGGGATTTTCGTAAGTGCATTGGTAATGTCCTGCTGACAAATATGGTTGTAACAATGTTTCACCTTTAGGGGACCGGACTGCCTACTACGGTGGTCGCGGACACATTTGGGAATTTCGCGTAATGTGTTGTTCGTGTACACAGGGTGAGTCACTTACGATTTCCACCAAAAATATCTCCTTCGTTTTTAATTGCACAGGAAAATACATATATATATATACAAGAAAATGTTTGTTCGAAAGGGGTAACAACTGCGATACAAGAGATCTTTTTCTCATTGTTGTATTTTTAGAAATCTGAATGTCAACGTTCATGTTTCAACCCCTTGCCACATTATGACGAGTCGGACTCGTGTCGAAGATTTTAAATAAAGTCTAACAAATATAAATATTGTGCCTTTCATTTTAGACGATATCAAATGTTGTTAATTTGTAAACAATATTTAAGCATTGAAGTAGACGTAGCAGTGGAAAAGATTTAAATTGTCTTTTCTCTTCTGTAATATTTTTAGTGATGAAGTACTTTGATTAGCATAGTATTGAAACTAATAGAAAGAAAATCAATCATGTAATATGTCGACCTTCAAATGATCTTCGGAAGATCACATTCATATTTTAACCATTTGAATGTGATATCGCGGTCTAATTTGATCCAGAGAATCAAAATCGTCATATAAATACACAGATTCCAGCAATTAAATTGAATGAACGGTTGTTAAACGAGGTCAACAAGAAGGTCAATGTGTCTGCAAGAGGTACCACCAGAAATATATTTTAAAATATTGAAAAATAGGCCGGTGAATAGTTCTTCACGTTGTAAATAATAAAATAGTAAAAAATGCTCCGTTTTCCGAGGATTAAGTTATGCTTATACAGAACCTGTTTATTGTTCGTGGTAGAATTTAAAATACTTTCGGACCTTGTCTCTGTTTCCACGACGTGTGCCGACTAATTAATGAACTAATGCTCGAAGGGCCAGTTGAAAACTCAACAGACTGTATTTAACGACACTTCTACAACGAATTTCAACGATAATGAACTAAGAATATCCAATTTGTATAACTTAACAGAACACGTTAACAATATCTAAGATGCCATAGGAACAATGGAGTCTAAATTGCGTATGGAATGACTAACGGGAGAACTAATGACCGAGTGAAACGCGAAGGGCAGCAAGTTAACCTTGATAAAGACTTTGCTCCTTTCCCTACCGCAATGATTGCCTTCTCTCAAAAACGCGGGTGAACCAACGAAAATCCATGATAGAAAAATGGGCCTTGTTAGTGTTACGTTTTCATGTGCACTTACCAGGTATGCAAACATGAAAACATCTTTTATTACAGTTTCGTTTATCGACCTTTTCCCCGTCTATTTTATCAACATTTCGTTGCCATCTGTTTTCTCTTGAGATTTACACGAGATATTTACCAGGTATGTAAATATAAAACCGGAATTTTTATTGTGAATTAGGAAGCCACTCTCAATAATAACACGATAACGTAACGTAAAAACATAAAATAATAACATAACGTAAAAACAGTTTCTCGTGTCACATTTAATTGATCTGCGAGTTGTCGTTGCGTTCGAGCGTCGTCTTCATCCAACGATGCTTGCGATTCGCTGTCGTCACGTCAAAATTGCCATTTTAAAAATTTTTTAAACCACTCGAAGCACTGTAAGCTTCGACAAGCATCCGATGCGATTCTCCAGCAATTTTGTTCAAACGCTAACAGAAAATCAATGCTGTCCAGGCACAAAATTCGACACGTTTAACGCTATTAAAAACTATGCTGCTGTATGAATCTTGTATGGTTGCGAGTTGAAAATCTTTGTCAGATGTCAAAGCAACAAAATGGCGTCAATGGCACGGTTTGACGGTATTTACACTGACAGCTGGCGCCACATATCGGCAAATTGCGGTTTCATATTTACAGACCAGGGAACATGAAAATTTAACGCAATCGAAGCGGTTCTGCCTCCCTGTTCGGAAGATATAACAAATGTGGCGTCTCTACTACGTTTACGCCAACACTTTGCCTAGTCATCATCTGGCGGACGAACAGTTCACGCAACACCACCAGAAATTACGTACAAGTGCTACTAGTTCCGACATCCGTGAGTAAACGGCAGAAACTTATTCGGTTGCCTAGTAGGAATGATTAGGCATTAACTGTACAGGTTAAAGCCGCGACATAGTGGCGGATCATGGTAAAATAGAAACTAATAGGTCTTATTGACGATAATTTTCAATGTGAATGGAAGCATATTCGATAGATTTTACCCTCAAATACGATCCGATTAGTTGAAAATCTTTGTCAGATGTCAAAGCAACAAAATGGCGTCAATTGCAACATTGGTCAATACCAACGAAAATCTATGATAGAAAAATGGGTCTGACGAGGGGGGGGGGGGGGGGGGGGGGGCTGTACAAGTGAAGACGATCGGAGACGGCAGGTAATGTAATGAAATATTATATGGTAATATATCAATCTTTAGTCAAAACATCAAATGGCCTGAACGACAGGTCGGGAAAAACGGCTTGACACGGAACATGTTAAAAAAATTCACATAGAAATAAAATGAAATTGTTCAACACTATATTAACAAAGTATGGATATAAAGTATAAACATGTAAATTTCGCAAAGTTTAATTTTCTGTCAGTTTTTATCAACGGTCAGCGTTTGCCTTCAGTTTATAGGTGAGACCTTGTTAAAAATAAAGATATTAAATTGAAAATTAAAAAGCGTAGTACTTATACTTATACTTATACTTTGGTATTTAAAAAAAAATACCATGTTGATATATTGGAAAACATTCACATAAAAATTTGAAAGATCCACAGAGCTTTTTATTTTTATTTGCAGGTCTTGTTTGCGTGCCCTTAACTGAATGATGGTTTTGGCTTTGATGTAGCGGAAACTGTATTCCAAAGAATTTTTCATTAACTTAAAAGACCATGCAAATACGCACTACAAAAGTCAACAGAGCCACGCATTTTCAGAGTTATTCGTGTACTCATATTAAAAAGAACTGTAACGAAATAAATAACATGGGAAACGATGCTGTGCGTAGGACGCTCTTCTATTTTCGAAAGCGAAGGATATTTACAGAAATGAAAAATTCCATCAAAATACACTCGACCGATAAACAATGTTATGTGAACAATTCTTCTCGTGCAATATCACTGTGTCTATGTTTTTTTCGAATATCCGTTAAAATTTGAAACATATTTGCAAGGTTATGAATCTTTATTGAAAATAAAATACAAAAGCAAAGACAATTGTAATGCATATTTAATAAAAACAAATTCATCTTTTTACAAAAGTTAAACCTCATTTGACGCGTATGTGTTGCAACACTACCTTATATAGACATGCGAAATCGTGTTATCAAATATGTTCCATTATTCATTTGCAATAGATACTTTAAAATTAATAGTTTGTGCATACAGACGAATTTCATGAATATTTTTATTAATCTGTATGGCACTCCTACATTTCTATTCATGTTTGATGAATAGAAGACGAACAACTAGTTTATTGGATTATATGATAAATGCTTGCATGGTGTTACAAACAAACGAACCATTTAATAGTTAAACGTTCCATAGAGAAAATTGCAACGCGGCAAAAGGAATCTGGAATGATAGTCAAGATTCATATTTATAAAATGCCAAACGTAATACATAAAAATCCAACAAATAGAAATTAAGAAGTTGTCGACGTTTTAAATAAATTATGATCAAAAACTTGAATGATAAGCATGTTTTCTACGATTATAATGCTCGGTCGGAAAAATCGTTGATCACGTGGTAGAAAATATTACTATTTGGTTACAGTTACCATTGCAACTATATATGTTGGATTTGTCAGCTAATATTCATTTATTCCGAATATGGGAATCTCTTAATGGAAAATCATTTAAAATGTACACGAAGTAAATCGGTAGATATTTAAACTTCTCAATAAAAAGCTGAGTATACAACAAATCATCGTAAAAAAAAAACTTCTTTAACAAAATTATAAATGTCAAAGGAATTCTAATCGTTGCAACATGGATGTTATTAATTCTCTTAAACTCCAAACAAAAATTTTATTCTATTCTTATCGATATATAGCTCTTTAAGAGTAAATAGGCAATCGATAAATGTAAACTGGAATGTTCTTTAACAAAATTATAAATGTCAAAGAAATTCTAATCGTTGCAACATGGATATTATTAATTCTCTTAAACCCCAAAGAAAATTTTATTCTATTCTTATCGATATATTGTTTTTTAACAGTAAATAGGCATTCGATAAATGTAAACTGGTATGTTCTTCAACCAAATCATAAATGTTAAAGGAATTCTAATTTCAGCGACAGTAAAATAAATCGTAGTGCAAATGGTTGAGAAATAGCAATGCTTCAAACAACACAGAAACATTGTAGGTCCTATTAGAGGCACATTGATATCAGTTGCCGAAGGAGAAGAATAATTGGAAAAATTTTACGTAAAATTGTATTTAATTTAGAAGAACACAGCGGGTTTAAAGCCTCCAAACATTTGCAACCGTCGATATTTTTAACCGAATGTGCGTCACCAATAAATCGTTCTCGATTGTCAGCAGCGTGCACTTCCTAAGCCCATGCTGGCTAGCTAGGGTGGAATTGCAACCCGTGTTGGTCAGCGGAAGCGAAATCAGCAGGTCGTGTCGAAAGTTCAGCAAACCTGTGCCCCGGAGGCATAGTCGAGTGTCTGATACCGCAGCCGTAATTTCTCCCTGCCGTGTAGTGCATGTGCGTGTATTGTGGTGGACGAGAGCTCATCATTCCTATCTCGAACTTGGAACAATTCGATACGGCCTTGGATTGTTTAATCTTGATGCCCACTTGAGTTCTGCGACACGCCACAACGAATTGTCACTGTTCGCCAGTGAAAAATTCATCTATTTTCAGATTTCGTTCATTTATTCAGCGGATACAGCGACCAGCAAAATTGAACGCGCAACAAAAATTTTTGGGGACATATTGAATAGTCGGAAAAGTATTGAGAGATTTTTGTCATTTCTTGATTAAATGTTTCTCTTGTTCAAAATGCACTTTATTCGAGTATACATTGGCCACTATTATCTATAACTATTTGACATTTTTGAGGTAGAGCCGTAATCCCATCGGAATAGAACTTCTGTGGTTTATCGGCTACAAACTTCACCAAGTGATTTTCACAGTCCTTTTTTGAATGCAACTTTTTACCATCAAGATAGTTTTGCAGAGATGGAAACAAACGATAATCTGATGGTGCATGGTCTCGGCTATACGGTGGATGCAATAAAACTTCCAAGCCAAGCTCAAAAATGGTTCGATTTTATAACGTTTGACCAATGATTCGCAGATGGAAACACGATCTATCAAATTTTTCTCTGTTAAATCATGAGGCACTCCAAACATCGAGCCTTCTGCAAATCTGCTATTCGTATTGGAAAATTGGATGTTTATATTAATCGGCCCATTCAGAACTGAACCTGGAATTGGACTAATCTGAATAATATATACAGGGGATTAAAAAAGTATTTGAATGCCACATTTACGATTTTTAAACAATTATCAATACTTAAATTCTGGTTATTTCGTACAAACGAAGAGTACAATTTGTAATAATTTGATTCTAATATACTATTACATCACGTAGCAAATGAGAGGCCATCTTTTTCTTAATAAGGATCCAACTGTTTCAAAAATATAGCGTATTCAAATATCTCCAAAAACAATAAAAAAAATTTTTTACAAGTAAAACTGTAAACCATTGGAAGATCAAAGCCTTCCCTATGCACCGATTTTTAAAAAATTCAATTATAATTTTTTTCACTGTCTCATGAAACCCGAGTGAGAAACAAGCTTGTTCGTATAAAGTCCATATGGTTTAAGTTACACCACACTGATTTCCCTTCAAAACACGTATAAATCTTTCGCCTTTTACAAAAGATTTTCGTGGAGGAGAACAGCTAATGAGTCTAATGTGACTACTAAGGATATATCATCGTTGTTTATTTGCTGATCAATTTCCATGCACCCTTGTTACATATAATTTGCAGTCATGGAGACAATTGGAGATTTATCTGTTTGAATATACTTGCCTGACAATACTCCTTCTTGGCTTGGTAATAAATTCGAACGCTCTCCGTTCGTTCAGATTTTACGGAGAAGCTCCGCACATCTTTCGAATACATTTTACATTGTCTTCAAATGATACGCCGTAATATTTGCTGAATCGAACTGATCTCGTGCTCGTGTATCGACAGTGAACAAATTAGATTTAATAGATTGAAATACTGCTCGATTCCCGTTCACGTGATCGACTTCTCTGTCGACACATTCGCTCATTCAACGCTCATGTGTTTCGACAGCAAACAGAGAAATGGAAATATCAATTAGTGTATTAGTAAAATAATAAACATTAGAAATTGAAATGCTTTTGTTATATTTTATTTCAAATATGTTTCATCCGAATTAGCCAATGATTATCGACGTTCCCCGGCAAAACTGTTAGCGCTATCGACATGATTCCAAAGCTAAAGTCTTCCTACAACCTTCCTCTTTGAGAAGTGCGCCTCAAATCAAGGCTAGCATTTCAGGGGACTCGAGGACGTTTCATTATATCGACCTCACTTCGCCCATGTTGCCGATTTTCAACAACACCAAAATTTCAAAGTCGCACCACGGCCGCAATTCGCTTCCGATCGAGCTGAGGTTTGAAATACACTCCTCCTACAAGTGCAGTCACTTGTAGCCAGAGTTAGAAAACAATCGGAGAAACTAAGTTTTTCGACCGAAATTTAACCCCCTCAGAAAGCGGCAGTTCGGGGGTTGGCGGATTTCAGCGGTTCTTGTATGAAACGTTTATACAAAATTTAAATTACAACGAAAACAGTTCAGATGATAAAACTAGTTAGTATAATTTTTATTTAAAATCCAATGATTCATTAAACAATTGCAGTGAAGGTGCTAATTCTAGGGACCTTTAATGAGTAGCCCAGGAAGTACTATAGCAGGTTAACATCAACAGTTATAGTAAGCTGACGAACTTTGTACTTTAACGAACAAGTTCATTTGAGAACATTCTTACTGTTAAGGCGTCGCTCACTGTACTTGAACGATTCCTCTGAATATTGCA
>CM052082.1:13424957-13461593 GCA_028453745.1 Agapostemon virescens
ATTGATAATTCAACATTCAACTCTTTTCTTCACTCATATCTTTCTATAACTCTGCAACAATCTCTCTCATCGCATGCTACAATTTTTCTCTACATATTTTTCTTATTCAATAAGTAACGGATAACAAATGATTGTTCAAAATTCAACTCTTTTCTTCCTTATAATACGTTCGCAACAACCTCCTTCATCGCACGCTACATACTTTTTATACATTCTTCCTCATTCAATGATTAACATTCATCTGAAATATTCAATGAAATAGTTTCCAACAATTTTCAATAAACCATTAAACTACATAAGTTTGTTGATAAATATTAAATTGAGTTTGCTTAAAAATACATATAAATTTCTTCAAATATACATTAGCTATTCCATTATCGATGAACAGTACATTTTAATGATAATGTAAAATGTATTAAGAAATCAGGTCGATGTGCTCTCGATTAACATTTATTTATCTGGGACAGAAAGATCGATTTGTACCTACAAAATCGAGTTTGATTTTTCACTTTTTGTACGCTACTTCTGAAGTGGTAATCGTTTGAAACCAACGATATCCAATTTTTTGCTCTCTGCACCTTCCACATGATCTGCATTTTTGATAACCTCCCTTTTGATTCCCAGCATATTCGTTATAAAGGTGTATTTTTGCATTTCCTCGATACGTATACGTACAATGAGGCAATATCACCATTTCAGGCACTGGAGCCGCCTAATTTTTCACATTTTCTAACATGACTGTTTTTAAAATATTATATTATATACACATATTTTCTATCACATTTTATCTCGTCTCACCTGCATCATGATTCTAATATCATACATAAATCCCAACGATATTAGGAATTTTAGTCAATAATTAAGGGTAAATACTGTGTATATATGATTGTATTATTTTCTACTTTTACTAACATAATCTTGGGACTTCTCTCTTGCTATAGACACTAAATTGTTTTAAACATTTCGGATTAACATACATATTTCATGTGTTAATGATAAGAAATCTGACCGTTCGAATACTTTTATAATAGCCACTGTATGTTGCACGGTGTTAACACACCGGCGATTTAAGGTCGAAGAGTAATTACAAAATGCCAAATAAAACTTTACCGAACATGCGGAATCTATATGGTTAAATTTAATTCGAAGGGGACTTTAGTTCAATCTCACTAGAGTTTACTATTCGACGAATGTAACACGAAGCGACTCTGTGCGTGACTATTCGATTATAAACTGACAAGACTGAAAATGACTGAATTCATAGATTTTCAAACAATGGAGGAGCAGCTTCTTGCATGTTGTATCCACAGTCACATAGAATCACATTCCATATTTTTCGAGACGTCCAACGAAATCCAGACTACAGTCTGGTACTTTGTAAAAGGGTTTAAACGGAGGTTATCTAAAGTGTCTTCTGCCAGAGACGAACTCGAAGATGTTCCGGAGAGAAAGTCTAACGAGGAAAATATTCTTGGTACATAACAGTACTGCCCTATTTATAAAATGAAAACATTTCGAAAATCGATTTCTAGACCACCCGGTATGTATCCACGTTAGATTTCTCGATTTAACTCCATTATCTTGCCGCCAGCATGGTGGTCTTGTCCGTTGCAAGTTAGTTAACGAACTGTCACCCATGCATTGTGACATTTAATCTCGCGCTACGCCTTTCTCAGAACGGCACGCAACTATCGGTTTAATAGGTATTCGGCTTAATCGCGTTTAAGAGCAATCGATTTGCGGTTGCGATCATCAGAATATTATTAATATATTATTATTAATATACAGTGGGTTTTATACATTTATGAGAAAACTGGTAGTAAGTAGATAAAATGCGAGACGGTAAAAGCTGTCAGATTGATTTGTTGAAAATATGGTATGAGCGTCGATCATCGAATGAGAAAAAATGTACAGCAAAAATGAAGCACGTGACGAAAGAATCCTTGTGGTTGTATAAAAAGAATGAGTGAAGAAAAACCGTGAATATCGAATTACCAATTTGTTCCTTTTAATTATTTATTTATCGTCGCATCTGCTTAATAACCACTAGCGACCATTTATGGAACTACAACCTGTAGGGTTACATGTGGGTGTAATATATACAATAGTTTCGATATTAGATTGTCTACATTCACAGTTTCACTGATTGGATTACGTTATTCATTGAACATTTCACGTGTGACGTAATAATTGTATGCTGATTAAACCTTTATTATTTCCAACAGAAGCATTCGAAGAATTCAAACGTACTGTTGGAATATTTTCAACTGATTATAATGCCTATGAATAGAAATAAACATCTGCGTAGCCTTTTGTGTATTTTGGAATTAATGCTGATAATTTTTTATCTTGCATAAAAATTAAGAAATTGAAATATCGCATAATAAATCGAAGATATATTCGTTTTCCCACTTCCTACACTTCTTTCAGCAAGTTTTTAATGTTCCTTTAACAATATTATAAAACTAGCCTGAATATCTTATCTTCTGGCATTATTGTGTCGATTTGTAGCCTCAAAGTAGAAATTTGTGCAAACAATTTTTGAATACTAATGTTTTTAAATCATCCACATATTTTCGTTGACACAAGTGTAAAAGTGCGACATCTATTTTCGTTACATTCGTGCGTTCAGAGTTTCATCTTTGACACGGTCAAGAATTACACACATGTGTAGTTCTATTTAAAAATTAACGTCAACTCCATTTGAAACGATAGGATTATACAATAAACGTATAACAATCTGGTTCTGAAGCTTTCTAATAATCATTGATCACGTAAATCAACACGATGCGCGACACATTGTCATTTAAAGGAGTCTAATGGACGACACCTCCATTTGCAATTCGCTCTACAAACATGACGAAACGAAACCGTTACTGAAGAGAATAATGACCTACAGCAAAAAAATAGGTTATTTCAACAATGTACAGCAAAAAACCCTTGAAAAAGTGAGATAAGTCACAGTTATTCTTCCACGGAACTCTTCTTTCCACGAAGAGAGACATCTACCGTACCGAACCAGATAAGAAACGATGTCGCCTTTTTACACATTTCTGTCAAATAAGATAATTATTATTAAATTTTAAAGACTTCCTTAACTCCGAGGGTATCTTTAGAATATACTTTAAAATACAGTATTTTAGTTACATTTTATTTTAGGTAAAATATTTACTTCATCGAAATGGCAAATGGAAACGCAGTCAGAAAATAAAATTTTGTCTAAATCGAGTAACAATTACATATTAAATAGTTATTAGCATAAAATTGAGTGAGACTGCGTCCATTCCAATGTATTGTTTATTAAAATGTCAGTAACGTTAATTCTACAGAAAACTAAACTGGAATAATGTACATTGCTTATAATAATGACAATGTTGTATTTATTCCAATTTCGTACATCTTTTATGTTAATATGTGCCTTATTGAAAAAGTTTATTTAAAAAGTTTTCACGGGAACATAAATCTTATAAATTTTATCTTGAATCTTTTATTTTTATCTTGAAATCTTATAATTTCAATAATCATGGAAGAAAAAATCAGTAACAAATCATTTTGACCATTCGGTAGTTCTAATGTTAGTATCTAGTCACTCATGGGAGTATTTTAATTTTTCTTTATCTCATTTAATTTAATTTTTTTTATACATAAAAAGTTGTAATAAGCAACCTGCGGTATTTTTCCCGTAATTTCGTCATTTGCAATTTCTTCAAAATTTCTTTTTCACGTCGTGTACTAAACTAAAAAAATCCAAGTTCTTCGCTTCACTTTTAATCAAATTATCTCTTTTCAAGAGTTTCGAATAGTCATGCGAGTCACAGTACGTGCATTAGAATAAATTAATAGTGTTCTGCATGTGAAAGTTGCTATGGCTATTGCAGTTGCATGTTTCTCTAGGAATAGCGAAGGATTGAACCGCCCTCTCTGGAATTCAAGTGGGACTTGTACGCTCGCGAACATGCTTAGAGGAATCGACAGTCAGAAATTATTAACATATAGCATGCGTATGATCAAATAAAAGAAAACAAATCGATTTGAAAGATTTGTAATATATTGCCTGATGGCAAGTCTGTTTTCTCATCTTCCTCAGGTTCAAAATCTTCTCCAAAGCCCCGAAGTATTCCAGCGAAATTAGGCATTCTTAACTTAAGGTATTACTAACTAATACGATGAATGTCATACGATATAAAAAATTAATTGATTTGAAAAATTTATAACCTGATAAATTTTTTTAAAGGTATAGTGCATATACATTAACTTTAATCATTTTTGTATGAAGTTTTATAATTTATCCTAAAGACATGATGCATATATTTCAATTTTAATAGTTTTTTAATGAAATTTTGTAATTTTTCTTAAATATGTGATGCATATACTTTAACATTAATAATTTTTAATGAATTTTAATAATTTACTTTAATAATTAATAATACAATTGAGTGTGCTGAAGTCACTATAGTGGCCTACCGTAATATAAGATTACATCCGCGAAAGCCATTATAGTATCGCGCTGTGCCTAAGAGGTTAAACAGCTCTAATAGGAAAATTATTATTTGTTCTTAACCCCTTGGCCTACGATTTATTTTCTGATAACAGTGACTAGATTTTTTTTATCCTCCGCAAAATGACAAAAAGAAAAGTCAAATTTGTAGTTACCACGTGCGTAGCTATTCTTCATCGATTGCATGCGATCAGAGATTACATAGAATGTTATTTTGGTTTAAAGAAAATTAAGGAAACACATGTGTAAAAGATACTGTTCAAAATCTTGATCGCGAGTCTGACTCGTTGTAGGCCAAGGGGTTAATAATCAATAAGTTAACCTTCCTTTAAAACTTTTGTACGTTAAATCTTCGCTCATGAGACTGTTTTTACCAAAAAATCACGATAATTCGAAACACTTACACCTCCTCCCTTGATATTCGAATCAGCGAACCACCGAAACCCGTTCGCGCTTTTGAAAGCGACGTCATCAGACGTTGCCGTTCCCCTGTTAACACGCAGAAGCAATAATATCCGTAACATTCAGCGGAGCAGTAAAATGTACGCAACGTGTACTTTCCGCCATGTGCTGACATACTGGTAAAAATAACGCGGTTTCTGGACCTTCCATGCTGACCGAAATTGAATTTACGCTGACTCGATTCACGGTACCATAGAACACCGTACACGTCGCTTCCTGCTGGACGTGACAGAATTTTTCTGCGCCAGCTATAATCTAACATCGATGCAAAGCATGAAACAATGTCTAACGCGAACTTGCTCGACTCACTGACTCGAAAGAAATTTGGTTAAAGGCGAATTTACGCTTTTCACTTTGGCCATACGAATGATTTCGAATTAAGTATATCAGGCTTTAAAAAATGTACTCACATAATGAATTCCATAATGCTTTTATCCTAATGGTAAGTTGTGAGTGTCCTGATTGTGCATATAAACTTTAAAGACGCTGCATTAATATTAACAATAGTTATACAATATTTTTTTGGAAACTGCAACGATTTAAAGACCGCAAAAGTATTCGAACAGGTTTGTAATCATTTGTCTGACAGCAAGCCTGTTTTCCCATTCTACTTACGTTTAAAATCTTCTCCAAAGTGTCGAAGTACTTGAACGAAATTAGGCATGCTACATTTAAGGAGTTAAGAACTAATATCGTGAGTATGATCAAATAAAAAAGAAATCGATTTGAGAGACTTGCAACGCGTTGCCTGATAGCAAGCCTGTTTTCCACCCTACTTATGTTCAAAATCTCCTCCAAAGTCCCGAAGTACTTCAACAAAATTAGGCGTGCTTAATTTAAGGAATTACTTGCTAATACGATGAATCTCATAGGTTATAAAAAATTAATTGATTCGAAAGATTTAGAACCTGTTGCTCAATAGCAAGCCTGTCTTCCCATCCTCCTTATGTTCAAAATCTCCTCGAAAGTTCCGAAGTATTCTAACGTAATTAAGCATGTTTAATTTAAACAATTACTAACTAATACGATGAACGTCATAAAATGTAAAGAAACAAATCAATTTGAAAGATTTGTGATATGCTGCCTGGTAGTAAGCCATGCATTAACATTAACAATAGTTATAAAATATTTTTGGTAAACCTCTTATAAAAATGACAAGATTTAATTAATTTGGACTTTGTGCTGTTTTTATTACGATATATGCATGCATTTAAAAGTTTATTGAATCCTATGAAAGTAATTGAGAAATAAAAAATATGAAAAGAGTAATTTAACCCCACTGGAAGATTTAGTGTTAAATACTTCAGCTTTTATCTTTCACTTTCACTGTAGATCATTCATTCCCGATGAACGTTCTAATTGAAACAGCGTAAACTCGACTTTAGCAAACAATTTCGGAGCACTTATGATAAATTGACAGAATTGACAGTTTCTACTTTCGACAAATTGAGTAGATAACGCATCCACGATAAAACAGAGAAGCTAAGGTAACTTCAAATCTGTCGAAACGAGTAAACGGTCTTTATTTTCATCGTTCAGCTTCAATGCTCCGTTTTAATGAACAGTAGAACCTCGCTCATTACAACCTCATTTATTGCATACAATCCTCGCTCGTTGCATAGTAGCAACTTTCACCGCGAACAGTTCGAGCAAGGGATTGCTGTATACACTCCGGGGCAAAAAGATAGCACATTTGAAAATTAACGTAATTTTTATTTATTGAACATTGCAACCAAGATTTTGTTTGTATAGATCCTTGCAAAATACCTTTATAAACATATACAGATGAAATTTAACTGAATTTTTCCAGTCTATACAATTTTATTTAAAAAAGAGCTTTTAAGGAAATATAGTGGGACAAAATGATAGCACATTTATCTTAAAATTATGTATTACAATAAATCAACGAATGATATTTAATGTTTAATATCTTGTGGCTCCTCCTTTACATTTAATAACAGCCATTATTCTCTTTGACTAGTAATAGTTTTTAAATACATTTTTTTAATTCGGCAATATTTCAAATAATAAAATTTAAAGGCATTATATTTTCATTTTTTTTTATAATTTCAAGCAATTGAAATTTTCATTTAAAAAATTGTCGAATATTGCCTAAAATTCAAGTTACTATATCCAATTTTAGAAAAGTGATTCCATTTTAAAAGTGTCCAAATATTTTCGTGACCCACTGTATATTTCATATTCACCTCTATTGAAATGGTTCACGAAAACGTAGCAAGATACTAAAATTTTATCTAAATCCATAAATAACTGTAATATTAACATTAAATCTGTCGAACAGTAAAAATTGTCAAGCGTGTACCGTTTAATAAAAATTACAAGATTTAATTTATTCCGATTTTGTGTGATTTTTACTACAATAAATGTTCGAATAAAATAACCCATTGAACAGAACCCATTTGAACACAATAATTGTAAAATAAAAACTCCGAAACAGGTCATTCGAACAGGTGCAATAGATTCGGTGTCAAGCGTTTAAGTTGGTTATTGTGAATTTTAAATAATTAAAGGTGAACTGTTTGTTTTTTCGGAAAGTTTATATCCCACTCAGCTTTCGGTGGAAATATAGAGCCATAAAAACAAATGTTCCGTCATCCAGGTTGAATCGTTTTGCCTTCGGTTAAAGGTGGAGAGGGCTATAGATAAAAGAATCTGCGTTTCATTCTTCGTTGCCCGTTCACTCGCGGCGGAACCGTTTCTGCGCCCTTCCCTCTGGGTCTTCCGGGTGCAAAACAAAGTCGACGCTCGTAAAATATTATGTAGGATAAGGAGGTCTTGGCTCTGGGCCACAATCAATGGCGATGCAGGAGTCTGGAAAGTTTATCCGGCTAAAGAGCTTAACGTAGCCACCGTTGTCCCAAACTTCCGCTTTATAAATAAACTTCGTCACGACCTCCATTCCAGTGTGTCCAGCTTAAGCATCTAATACCGTTGCAACACTTATTACAAGTGTCTAATATGTCTGTTCATTGTTTACGCTGCCCGACGACATAGACCCCATTTCCCTTCAAAATACAGATTTTCTGCCGTGACGCCTGCATAACCGTCTGCCACCAGACTTGCCGTTAGTATGTCACCTATTACTGACTTGATCACATTAATACTATTCTTGGCTATATCCACGAAATGTAAACTCACTTTTATATAAATATCAGTAGATAAATTATAAAATTCATCATAAATTTTACTTCACAATATAAAATAAAAATAAAATTATAAGAAATCGTATTGTACAGGGTCGAGCAAAATAGTAGGGTGTTTGATATATTTGAATACTTTATATAAATGTAAGAAGAACTTCCCAAGCGATTCCAGATGTTCTAAATTTGTTAGACAGAGAATTCAACAAGTAATATATAATTATTTCATCGATAGCGCTGCAAACGACGAAACTACAATCACATTTACAGCAACATCATACTTATTTACACTATGATACTTTACTTGAAATATAATGTTTATGTCAGACTGAAAGGTAAAACTTTGAATAAATTGTTACACCAATCCAATCGAATTAAACAGGATCATACAATGCAACGCAAATGATTTTACGTTGCGAATGATGAGAGCTGGCTTGCAAAAAAGGATAAACAATCTGATTTCGGTATAGTAACTCGAAAACTGTAAATTTTAAAAAATTGGTACAATAAATATGCTGCATGTGCTTTTCATATAGAAATATAGAGCTTTGCGATTGTTTACCATTGTAGACAGTGTACATGCCAAATCTCAGCTTGATCGGAATCGAATTGCGGCCGTGGCGCCATTTTGAAATTTTTGTTTTGAAATTTCGGGGTGAACCATATATTAACCTTGTTCGGTTCGTAGTCTCGTGATAGTTTCTCGCTGAATGCAGATAGACGTGTTATAAACACCAGAGTGTCACCTGTAGCACCAGATCTGTTAGGAACCGTATGCGCGCAACCACTCTTAGAACCGGTTTCCGTCGGCCATTGCTTCGGGGCTGTTTCGGTGTTGCTTGAGGAAAATGGGCAGATATCTTATGACGAAGGTAACTGCCCACGAATTTCCCAAAGTTTATTTCTTGGATAAAGATATTGAAGTTCATGAACTGGTCCATTTGTATATCATGTGCTCTTTGTGATGGGTACATCTGTCAACCTCTATCTTTACGCGAATCGACACAATTTCGTATATTCATTTCATTCACATTCATTTACATTTCATTCACATATTACAATAAAAATTGAATGAAGTTTGAGTAGATGCAGTCTTGTTATTAACACAAAGCAATGTACATCGTTGGATTTATTGTTCGGTAGTTGTATTGTTACTAATTGGTATCACAGAAATATATGGAAATGGTAATTTCATATTATTTCTTATCGGTATCAATTTGCGGTTAAATGTTAACTAGACTGTAAAACCGATGTTTGATCAATAGTAATTAAAGGAAAGATACATATTTTTAATGTACCTTTTAACACGGTTATTCTAGTAAAAACTCTTCTCGGACGTCACTTTTGAAATGGTTGCATTGAAATCGTCGACACAATCCTTACTGACGCTGATTTAGCAGACAAGAATTCACCGAAATCAAGATTGACTGGCAGCGGTATTAACCGAAAACAAAATTGATTGACACTGCTCTGGCAGTCGACAGTAAATTGGAAAAATATTCGTATCTTTCAATAAATTACTGAATATGTTACTTTACCTAAAGTATTATACGTTGTTCGTTTTGGCAAAAATATGAGCATGCTAAATTAAGTAATAATATAAATTTTATTAACACGTAACTGTTTAATCCGACATAGAAGTGATTTTAAAGATATTTTTACGGAATTAATACTGCTAAAATATTTATGCACATGCCATCGATATACACGATTATATATATATATTAAGATTTGGTTTTATATTCATTTTATTGCATTCTTAATTAGTTGGCCTGTTAATTACACACTTTGGTAATGTGCTCTTAAAAATTTCAAATAGTAAATTTAGTTTTCAAGACCTTTGGCTTTACAGTCATTTTTAAACGATTTCTCGTATCTTGGATTAATTTAAACATATGCCTTTTGTTTATACGTCAATTAAATTTAATTGAGAAATTACAAATATTTCTAAATTTGGCTACATCGTGAATGATGTAGAGTAAGAACAGGTATAGAAGAAGAAAATTGAAAAAGTACTTTCTATTTAACAATTTAGCGTTTCAATTTTCTTTTCGGGAAATGAATTACATTGACTTTATGGAACATTTGAGAACTTTTTGAGAAGCAACAACACACATGCATGTATGTATGTGTGTTGAGTAGAAGACAATTTTCCAGAATAACTTTTTAAAATGTTAATTAAACAACTTGATAAGCAACTATGTACAGTCAGTGTGAAAAGCATTAGCTAGTAAATTAATCGTGCTAACATCATAAATATTCAAGTTGTTTAATTAACATTTTAAAAAATAGACTTTTACAATAAATCTGAACGTTTATGAAATACTGAAAATCGCAAGTGAGGAAACGTTTTTCGCATTAAGGAACATTGTATTAACAAAGATACATTGGTAATAATAAGAATGCCAGATAGAAGTTGGAAAAAATAAAACGTAGCGGTCCATCTATTGAAACTGGAACACTGTCGACAAAAATAAAAAATATTTGATGATTCTGGTGGGTGTGTAGATTTCCAAAACCGTTGCCCATGTTTGACGGGTCAAAAACGCCAGACGTGAAATATATATATATATATACATATATACATATACGCGTGAATGTGCGATTCATCGTCGCCATTGTCCTGCTATTCGTCGTTGCCACGTTGTCAAGGTGGGCGTGTGTTGACAATAAATTCGATGCGTCCGCATGCGGCTGTTGCACTTTGCAAAGGAAACAGAAATAAAGCTCTATAGTTTCGGTTTCGCTGCGTTTATTTCTTTCCATCTGAAAGCAGATACACTGACACAAATACAAGATCAATTTGATGGCCTAATACAGGCCCAATATGAAATCGTAACATTACCATGCTGATAAAAATTTATGTAGAACGATAAAGACAAACGATATACCTGTCATATATAAATAAATTATTAACCCTTTACTACACCATTTTCTTTGTAACTAATGTTATTATAACATTAGAAAAACATTAGAAAAATTTATATCTTTTATACTGCTACATATACTTAAAGGCTTAACACTAAACTTACCACAGTGATTCAAATAACCCTTTTCAGATTTCTTATTTCAGGATTACTGAAATTGATGATTACTCGTAATATGGCTAGGGATCAATAGAAAAATGGATAATTTCATAATATACAGAATGGATAATGATTTACAGAGAAAGGGTTTAATAATTCTCGTGCATTGAAAATATTTTTTGGCAATGCTCATCGTCATCGTTATTCGCAAAATTATAAAGTTCTTTAACCCTTTGTCATGCTACTTAAATTTCTACATCGTTTTCCTAACCATATGAAAATAGTGTTCGTCTAAATTTTATCAACTTTTATATTTGCTCAAAAGACAAAAGAATTCGTGATTTCAATAATAATTTTCAATATCTGTACAGTACTATCCTTCATATTTAATACACACTCAGCTAATTCGTTCAACAATTATATTTACGCTTTTGATCGAGTATTTTCTGCCGGGGATTACACTTTGGATCTGGTTGCTGTCCCAACTGTGGCTGAGATGGCCACCTTTTCATGGTTGACAACCAAACTTTAGACAAAATATGATTTTCTCTTCTCGGCTAGCTTTAAACACGGTAGAGTGCATAAAGCCTCGTTCCCTGGACCAAGCTTAGCTCGCTTTCCTTTGACATACGCTAAATTTAGTGACAACGGATGAAAGCACGAATACTATAGTTCTCATGGTTAGGTCGGCAATAAGCCAAGCATAAAGAACCAACTTCAAGTATTTTATATGTATGATGACTTGAATTCTTCCAATGGAACCCATCGAAGGTTTATAAGTAGACCTTTACATAAAGGCAAAATATTTGCAACGAATAGGAGTTCAGTTGGCATAGGTTTTCCTTCTTAATAGAAATTGATTAATTAAAAAAAGCATGACATTATATTTACATTCTTTTGATATTTTAAAATACGTGATATGATATCTTAAAAATACGTAATCATAATATTTCATCGAAAGAAAGCTATTATAAAATCCAAAGGCAATCCTACAAATTACTAAATTTTTATAGTTTATTTTTCATTATTCATAACTGTATGAATACTTTCTGTGCGTCTATTTTTTACGTTTATCTATGCTGGATGTATATTTATGTTAATCTTGAAGAAAATAAAATTTAGTTTTCACGAAATCTTTTCTACAAATACCCAAGAATTTTTATTAATCATTTTTTTCGCTTAAAATTTACAACTGAAGTTTACGCACAGTTTTATTTGAAATTGGTCGCTGTACGAATACTTTCCACACCGACTGTACATGTTCAGAAGATTCAGTTCAAAATCTTCATCACGAGTCTGACTCGT
The DNA here is from genome assembly GCA_028453745.1 of Agapostemon virescens. NCBI lineage: Eukaryota > Metazoa > Arthropoda > Insecta > Hymenoptera > Halictidae > Agapostemon > Agapostemon virescens. The sequence continues at coordinate 13,437,410 of CM052082.1, forward strand.
TGTTGTAAGGCAAAGGGTTAACATCTACTAGGACCTCTCTATTCCGAAAAATTACCATATAATGTCATATTTTTTATGGCAAATTATAGTGTCTAGATTCTTACACTGTCAATATTGTCATTTTTCATCGTCTCTTCAATTTTTGAAATTGTAGAGTTTGAGGAGGTGTTTATGGACCCAGTCTGCACATGAAAATATATGGAAAGACACATATTCGATGGACGGTTTACATTGCAGAGGAACCGTAAACACATTCGGACCCTTCGGGGGTTGGTGTAAAAGGTATCCGGTGCTGCAGTAACTACTATAAATCTACTTCAGGAGCGAGTTCGATGTAGCTGGCAGACCGATCGAAGAATGGACGCAGGATAAACTCGGAAGGCAACTTCGCGTCGAAACCGACGTTAACAACATGGTTGTGGAACCGACAATCGTCGGCGATGTATACTTCGACGCGCTATGGCTGTTGAATATATTGCTTCCTAAACGGGCTCGTCTAGGTTAACAAAATATTTTATCGATTTTATAAGACGTAGACATACGCTTGTTTGGGGATATTTGATAGTGAACGAGTCCCGAATAACTTGTGACAGACGTTAATAACTATAACACTTACAACAAGTGATAAATAACAAACGACGAATTGAGAACCGACAAACCGTTTGTCATACTTTCGGCTACACTGTGACGTACCCAACCAACACTGTTTTCGGCTACGTTATAAAAATAAAATAGTAAAAATGTTTCGAGGTCCAAGGATTAACCCCTCGCCATATTATGATGAGACAGAGTGGTGTTGAAGATTTTAACCTCTTAATTTTACAAAAATTGAAAAATATTTTGAATAAATAAAATACTTTCATTTTCATGGAAGTGTATGTAGTAAATAAAATGTAAAGACTTTGTTGATTTAGCTTAAAAAAATTAATATTCACTATATGAAATATCAAGTATTTATTATATTATTTAACACTATAACTGCTCAACCAACAACCTCAAAAATTCCACATAATCAAAGTAATTTGTTTAATGAAGCAACAATTGAAAACTTAAAATGTATGGCACAAAGTTATTCTTCTATCTTTTCCTATTCTTCAAATCTGAACTACGCTTAGTGCAACAAATATATTGTACCATATATTATATTAATGTACAAACTTATTTTTAAACATGGACAAATGACATGGCAGTCAGAGTGTTAAACCTTAGGAGTCCCATAGCTCCTCCGAGGCAGCATTACAATTTGCTATTATTCAAAACAACTTTTATATCACTGCGTTTGTACAATCTGTTTCAATCAATTTGAACCATGAACTATTCTATGTAAAAAAAATACTTGATTTTGGAATCAAAATTGTTTGTAGCGCAAAGGGTTAATGACTTCCGCGTACTTAAATGAAATCAAGATATAATTACCATCAGTTAATCACAATTGTTTGTAATCGATCACTAAAATCAGAGAAGAAAATTATACCGTGTTCAAGCATCGTTCAAATATTTACACGAACGATAATCTTTGCGCTACCCGGTAACATTGCCTCATTCACAATCCACCAATTCACAACGCAAATTGATAAAACTTATGAGTAATAAACTTATCAAGAAACTATGAATATCTTCGAGGCTATAAATTATCCGCGGTATTCACAAACGCCGTAGCTATTATTTATGGACTCTGAATTTCGCGTTCAAATGTAGAAGTTCCTGCCTAATTCTAAGGTGCATTGTGGTGCAAAGTTTATGTGGTACCTCTCCTTCTTTTACGATGATAATTATAGTATACCCGATATTACGAGGAAGTTGGCTACGCTGTATTTCTAAAGCGACGTGAAATACGAAGGAACGGTGTAAAAGATAATTCAATCTTTTTCATCTTGACTGCCTTTTCATTATACTACTTACCATCTCTACACAACACAGACTCTTCCCATAATAATAAATCATGATTGGGATGAAATCAGCCCTCGAAAAAAATATTAATACTTTCTCATTTCGTGGAATATCTCAAGAACAACGAATGGCGTTTAAAATAGTTGCAACAACAATTCCATGGAATTAATGTATTTACAAAACTGTATGTTACGTATTTCCATTGACATTGAACAAATTCCTATTTCATAAGATACTTTCTCTTTTCAGAACAGACAGAAAAAATGCTCAGCTCTTTGTTGTTCTATGTGACAAAAATCTATACCGTCGTTTGATAACGTCCGAAATAAGTAACGGACGATTCTCCTCGTTAGCTTAAACACAATCAAAGAGTTTTCACGGAAGAAGGGCTACGTTTCCGGTTAATATCCGCGTAACCAATGGAGCAGAGATGGGTCTTCTGCCTGACAATTTTCAATCAGTTCGCGGAAATGATGCGGGTCTATAATATTTCGCAGCGACGTCGTCTACGCTGTCACGGCGGTAGTTCGTCGTTATCGGCCGTCTCAGACGGATATGAGATGCCCTGCAAAATGCCAGATGGTAAATTATTTCAGTTCTCTGGGTGCCAGACCAACGAGTCCTTTCTATGTCCTATATTTGTGTTTCTTACATTCACTACAATATTTCCATTGATCGCAACCAAATACAGAATAAATTTAGGTAGCATAGAGTACCGTAAAACCTTAACGAAACCAACAAGGAACGCGAGAAATTATTAGACTGAAGGGAATGCCAACAAACTATTAATTAACACATTGTTGACCGGTCACGAGTTAACTCGTGTCTTCATGTCCAAACGCTTTCTCGGAGAGCGTAGAGTTTAATTGTTATTCCCTTCCTTCTTATAAACTGCACTTCGTTCGATGCATTCGAAATTTACTGTAACTATCAGTCACAACATAAACTAAGATACAAACAATTGCTACTGGAAGTAACTAGAGAATTGATAACTATAGATTCCAATGAATATAGATGATTGCACATGATGCTTCCTTTCGTATTTCTAAAACGGCTCCTCGCAATGATCCACCCTTCAGTCTTTCCGGACCATTAAGAGATCACGTTTTAGGAAAAATAATCACTGGCAGAAAAACAAATCCAACTAGAACGTGTAGAATCTGCTCTTCAAAATGAAAATGCAGCGAAACAAGATATACAGTAGCGCACGAAAGTATTCGGACACTCTTCAAACCTAAATAACTTTTTTACGATTGGACCAAACGTCTTGACTTTTCTTGAGCAATTAGTTGCATTGATTTAATAAATGATATAGGAGTTTATAATGAAATAGGATTTAATAAATGATCATAGGAGTTTAAATAAAGGAATATTATAATGAATAAATTATTACATAAGGAATAAATTATTTTTAAATCTAAAACAAACTTTCTAGTAAAATAAACATTTATAATCTATTATATCATCTCAATCATTATCAAGGACAGTTTGCCATCTTTTCTGCAAATTTTCAATCTCCTTCTTATAGAAATCCAGGATCCGTGAAGCCTGTCCGAGAGGCCATAATCACCGGAAGTAAATCTCCTGAAGCAAAGTTGACACTTGACCTGTGATACGTTTCTATGAATATCGCAAATTTTCTGCGTTGTTACCGTTGGATTAAATCCCGCATGAAAATGAAAAAGTATGTAATGACGAATACGATCCTCGGAAGGTACGACCGCCGCCATTTTATTATATGACAGTAAAAAGTGTATACTTCCTAGAATATTTATAACACAGGCTGTTTTACTGAAAACTGTAAAAGAATACGTGTTTCCTCTTCAACGATCGGTACACAGCTAAAGAGGAAAAACTGCTTTCCAAATAATTTATTACTTATGGGTTTCCCTAATACATTCATTGAAGAAGAGTAGGATTTATTTTTCAGTTCAGACATATAAACTGAACATCGTGGTAACAATACCTGAAATGGTTATCATTGCGGTAAAATTTCATTTTATATTTTAGTTCGGCGCCGTCCGATAAAGCAAAGCACTCTTAGAGCAACCGCTCACGGGAGAGAAACATGAATTGCAACGGTCGCGCGAACGTGTTAAACCAGCGGCAATTTGGACGGGGAAAAAACGGTGAAAACAGTGTGCGAGTGTTAATTCTAACGTCCCGTCACGTATCGTAACAATTATGTATACGAGTATACAGAAATTCAGTTGAAATTCAGTAAACAAAAGTGGTAAAGAGGTACCAACAGTGACCAAATTTATTTGTTAGTGTGGAACGCGTCGATCAATTAAAGTGTACACAATGAAACGATGGTCCTTCAAATAGGCGGATTTAGAGTGCCGAATTTTCGATTTAGTCTACCGCTTCACACCACTCGAGAATAGGGTTTGCGGGCATTCGCTTCATGGACGTCCGAGTCATATATTTTACGGCGGGCTGCAGTAACTAACAATTCCTAGTTTGTGGGCCGCCGCTATATTTTCGTCAGCTCATTCCCCGAGGGTACTTGGGAACCGCCGATTTATTACCGTACCCCTATACGCTTTACCTTCACACTATCTGGATGCCCAGGATTCTTAGTCAAGCATAAAGCCGAATGAGAGTCGATTATTCAACAGCGATCTCGATCCGCGCGATGTATTAAGAAACGAACCGTGCTCAGAAAAGAACCTATCCACTCGCTCCAACTGTACAATTCAACCAGTGCAATAATTTTTCAATTTTAACTCATATTAATTAGTAGTTATTACACATTATCAACCAGCAATTATCTCATAATTTATGAAAGCCTACGATCCGTGGCTAAGGATTTGTTAACATATTGTGGACTGGCAATTTATCTCAGAATTTATCTCACGTCACCGGCTATTACTTAGTAATTCGATGTGGAAGTAAAATAATATAAATAAACCTCAATAGATTTTATTTAATATTTATTTTTAGTATGATAAACGATGTAGCCATCATCTACGTGTAATGGTTTATGCAAATATATCTTGTACATAGTTACTGTCAAACCGGGTCATTGACACCATTTTCTTCTTTCAACATGTTATTTGTTATGGCAGAGAAAAAACTAAAATCATTTGGTAAAATGTCGATATATTAACATGTGACGTGAAAGTTACAAAATAACAAAATAAATGCTGTGCAAACTGTCTGCAGTAAAAATAATTATTTTTATTATATTCGTATATTATATTATTATTATATTTTTATTATATTTTAAATTATAATTTAAATTATTTTATTATATTCGCTTATAAGCGAAACCATTTGATCCAATTGAAATTATTTGTGCTTTTGTCAGTGATTACCAAACTAAAAATAGTGCACATAATAGCTCTGGGTTCGTATATCAATAACAACCTATTTGTTTGCATTTCAATTTTCAATTTGTTACTGTTTTTTTATGATACAGTTTTGTAACTTTGAGGTTACAGTGGGCTATTATGGCAGATTTCGGTACATTTAGGATAAAGCTTGTGCTTTCTCCTGTTTTCAGATTTATACATCATATACCCAAAATATGAATACAAAATCAGATATAAATAACAGAGGAATTAGAATTAGACGCATCAGCGGTAATAGATCCGATGATTCCTTATTAGATTCCGAGTCCGATGAAGATGTAATAGTATTTCCTCGACGACGGATAAATGTCATTGACAGTGACGAAGAATTTAGTACTCGATCCTCGTCAGATGAGGAAGATGCTGGACCACAAAGAATTGTTTGGCAACCACTATCCCAGACGAATAATAATAGTTGTTATCGCCCTTGGAAAGGAGATTGCCCTAATGTCGTCGAAGCACCCCATTCTCCTGTGACCTATTTTCGAAAACTATTTGACAAGGAAATTATAAGCAATATAGTTGACTATACCAATATGTATGCACTGCAATGTGATCCAACAAAGAGATTTCAAAAATAAAATGTTTAACGTCAAGTGCAAATTGTTTTATGGAATTTCACGCTTAAGCTTTTATGCAAACAAGTGCAAACTTTATAGGCCGTTGTTACCTGACAGTCACATAGTGAATATATTGCAATAAAATTGTTTAAACGGAAAAATTTTGTTTCATGTGCATATATAGGTTTATAATTTCTGATTTTTCGTTCCTCCTCTTTTTTTGGATTAACAACAAAAATTCGGCTCATAGAGGGTTAATTGTCACCTAGCAATGCGTCCTAGGATTTTGCAATGGCCATCGACAAAAAGCAAAACGTAGAAGAACTGTGCATTCCATCGTATTGAGATTTCAAGTGAATGTAATTTAAATCTGCATTCGCGTCGTATTGTTGCTGATGCAAGCATAAGTCGCGGTGAATATGATGCTTTAGTCATTCGGTATCGAACATCACAGCTACCGTATGTAGTTCACCAACTGTGTTAGCCGGAATAATGAATCGCATTGTTATTTTCCACTTCTACGCGTCAAGAGTCGTTTATCGAAAATCGATCGATGCGAGTCTCATCTTTCCGAGCCTTTTATTCCCAGCTGTCATATAGCGGAATGGTACGCCGTTCACTGATTCCGAGATAAACGTGTAACACGAAAATCCGCTAATGAAGAGCTTAGAATAGCAAAACGTTGTATCGTATTCAGTTATTGTGCGTTACAAGCTTTGCGAACAGTAACAAAAAAGAAATATTGGAATAAGTTCATTACATTTAAAGGTTTCCGAAATTCCATTGGAATATTTCAAAAGAATTTATACTAACTGTCATGGAATTATAAATCCATTTTAGTAACACTATTCGGGGTTTGTCGGTAATGTGATTTGCATTAGAACATTTGATATTAGTTACGTCAGGCTAAAAAGAAAAATGTCGCAAATATAAATGAATGGAACATAAGAGTTTCGTCATTGGTTCAGTATAACCTCGTTGATATCTCCAATCCCATTTTATGTTAAGCCTTCTATCTTAGGCTTTATGTTTTATTATATATTAAAGATTTCTGGACCCTTCAATGATTATTCTTTACACCCTCAAGTATATCTTAACGAAGATAAATTTTTCATAAATTCGTGCACATCTTTTTCACGCACTTGTATAGGGACGTTACGGTTTCTTCTCAACTTGTTTGTACATAGTCATTCCCTCGAAATAGTACCACGATTGAAAAAACACCCTATACATATAGAATCACTTCCTCGAAATAATACGACGATTTATATAACGTTCTGAACATATGAAATCAGTTTCTCAAAATAGTACCATGATTTAATAAACGCCCTACACATATGAAATTAGTTCCTCGAAATAGTACCATGATCTAGAGAACGTTCTGTACATAAAAAATTACCTTTTCGAAATAGTACCATTATTAAATAAACACACTGTAGATGTGAAATCACTTCCTCGATGTGGTATCGTGATTTAAAACACACCCTGTATGCAGTAGTATCTCGGTGCACTAATGTCTCATTAAATGCCACCACCTCCGAGCCAAAACGTTGTACAGTAAAATCGTTTTAACTGCTCGAATAACTACAAGATAACTGTCACCGTATTATCCCCTCTACTGCAGCATGAATTTCTCGAGGGACGACAAATTTCGACTAGTGTCTATACAGAATAAATACAACGTTTCGGACTCGAAACAGACCCGTTGTGGCATTTAACGTAACGTTACCGTAGTTGCAACCTCGTTTATTGCACGAAATCTTCGGTTGCATGGTATACGGTTATCCAAAGTAGACTATAGGGAGTTCTTTTAAAATAAAAAATACTATTTTTAATTTTAACTAATTTAATTTGAAACGTTTCAATTTTTCAAACCACTCACGACAACTTCTCACACTTAACCTCTTAGGCACTATCTGCCACTATAGTGGCTTTCCAGATGTCATCTTATATTACGATGTGTCACTATAGTGGCTTGAGCACACTCAATTGCATTATTAATTATTAAACTAAATTATTAGAGTTAAAGTATATGCATCATATCTTTGAGAAAAATTATAATTTATTTATCAAAAACTTAATTCCAATGTGCTCTGCTGTACAGAGAAACAGTCCCGTGCAAAATTCAGCCATGCCTAAGAGGTTAAAACACTATTTTGACCATATTTTATATAAAATTTTCGAACTGTGGCCGCCAAACTTTCATTATTTTTGAAATATTGTTCAATAATGAAAACACGTTGTTGTATCGTATAACGCTCCATTTTTACTAACCCTAAACTCTCAGCTGTCAAATTGTTCTTTTTTCAGGGTTGCCAAAAATTTATTGCAAAAATGGCGGCAAATTCAAATCTTGCGTTAATTTTGGGACACCCTTTATTTGTTGCACGTTTAAAATCTTCAACACGAGGCTGACTCGTCATAATATGGTAAGGGGTTAATTCCGAACAATTTATAATTTTGTCCAGCACCATATATCGTTGAAAACCATAGTAATTTTCGCAGCTAATTATCCAGTCAACGCACACACTTTTTCATTCCGTTTTCTTACAACGAACAAGGTTTCTATCGCTTCTAAAACTTGCGGTAGTAGCTGCAATAAATTTTTAATTATTTACAAGTTATTTTCGACTTTGACCTCTCTCGATTTTCTGTTAACCTCATCTTTCTATTCTTGGGCTTCTTCGCCGGCGATGTAGAACAGACTTTGATATCCTATTAAAGCAGTAACTAATTATTGTACGGATAGATTCAGCTCTCAACCCATGTACAAGTGAGTGGCAAGCCCACCTCGCGGGATGAGAATGGCTATCAGAATTCTCGGGACGTGCTATTAGGTAAATCGTGAAATGCTGTGGAACGCGATTCATGGATGGTTCGTACAATTGTGCCATGTTCGAATTCTCATGAGCGTGGCCAAGTTCCCAATTGAGAAGCTTACTGGTCAATACGATTAAACTGCGAGCACATGATTGAAGTCAACGCTCATTGTACGCCAGGACAAAAGGATAGCGTTCATTTAGATTTGCAGCCGATCTAAAAATCATTTCTGCGCTAAATACCCGATCCTCAAATAATTGTGTGTATTTAAATTCTCGAATGATTACGTGAACAGTGATACGTACAGCAATAAATTTCCATTCATTCTAAAGGTAGAGGCCTGTAGTTATACCGTATAATGCATTATTGGTTTTATTTTACGATTTTGTTTCCTTAACATAGCGTGCGAGAAATTGAAGACACGTTTATTTCCTGAAAATGCGATTTATTCAAGTGGCTGTGAAATTTTTGAAAAATTTGTTTCATGATTGGAACTGGGATACATATAACCTCTAGGCTGAATATGCGCGGGACTATTCCCCTGAACAACAGAGTACATTGGAATAAAGTTTTTGATAACTAAATTATAATTCTTCTTAAAGATATGATGCATATACTTTAACTTTAATAATATTGGAATGAGGTTTTTCATAACTAAATTGTAATTTTTCTAAAAGATGCATATACTTTAACATTAATAATTTACTGTAATAATTAATAATAGAATTGAGTGTGCTCAAGCCACTACAATGACGCATCGTAATATAATCGTGCTTAAGATTAAAGTTGGCTAGTGTATATTCTCTTATAAAAGTGACAAGAAATAAATTTTTATTACCGTCAATAAACTTTATTAAATAATGTAATTGCCATTATTATTAATGATTTCTTGCCAGCTTGAGGGCAATTTGTATATCCCATTTTCGAAAAATGTTTTATCTTTTGATGCGAAAAATTGAATCAGTGGTTGTTTGATATCTTTTTCATTTTTTAACTTTTTGCCCCTCAAAAAATTTTGTAAGGACAAAAACAAGTGATAGTCGGAGGGTGCTAAGTCCGGGGAATATGGTGGATGCGACAGAATTTCCCAGCCTAATTCTGCAATTTTTTGACGAGTCCCCAAAGCATCATGTGGACTTCTTTGCTTTTATTTTAGTTAATTTATTAAAATTAATTAATCAATTAATTAAAAAAATGTTATTTTAGTTAATTTGCTGCGTCAGTATGTATAGATTAAGTGATAAAAATAGAGAGGCACACATGCGCCAAATAAACATGTGCTTAAGTGTCGAGACTTGTGATAGAAACGGACAGAAATTTCCGGTAGACCTAATATAAATTTTCAGTTCCACATTAAATGGCCTGTGATTTATCGTAAAGGTGAAATCGATATAAACCGGAAATCCAGTTACGATAACTTAAGTTTAACTTTCGTCTCGCCCGAAGACATTGTTCCGTTTCGTACGTCGGTGTCCTGAGTCGCAGTTCTGAATCCGAAATTGTCAGGAACGGAAGCAACCCGAGCCTTTGATTTGCGTATGGCTGACCGCGTGTACAGAGGTAGTAACAAAACAATAACAGAAAATTGGCCGCCCTAACTTTCACGAGTGTCAGATTGAGCTTGTTGTGTTGTTCGTACCGCACAGTCTGCCTTCTGGTCTCTGAAGCTGTCCTGGTTAGATCATATACATACATAAAGGCTAGCAGACCGCAGTTAGCTGCACGCCTGCTACCTTTCCCGAATGAATGGAGAATCGTGCGAGATGAATTCGACGAAGGAAAAAAGACAATAAGGAAAATTGCACTGCGAACAAGAGGAAAACAGATATTGGGGAACAAAGAATATACGTCCTCGTTCTGTCTCAACCATAATTGTTGAGATTATGAATTTCGTGTTCCGAATGGACACTCCACCACGGAAAGATAGCAGGCTGTGTAATTTCGTTGACTTTCGCAAATTCAGTCGAACAATGTCTGTTCGTGTATTATGCAGAGCGAGGCGAAGCATGTGAGAAATGCAGCAAGCACCGAACTTTCGTGCAAAAACGATTCGGATCATATACCGTGTAGCCAGAAAGTATCTAAACATTTCCTATCTTCGCGAAATTGTCAATATTTCGATTATGATCATTTTGTTTAAAAAAAACAAATAGTATAATAATAAATTTGGAATTTCTTCGAACCTTAAAGCCTCTACTTTGCAGACTATTATTTAATCTTTTTTTCTAGGATACCTGTACATGTATAATAGTTGCAAACTGAGTACACGTTTGCGGTCGTAAATGCTGTAAGGCCAATTGTCTTTGAAACTGCTGTTTATTTATTTATTTTATCGAATCTAGTATGTTTTATTTAATAAAACGCACTCGCACTTGTGGAATTTCTGCGAAAAGAATTGTTATCCTTAGAAACACTTTTTGGAATGTTTCTTAAATGTGGTTCCACGAAATAAATAAAAAAGCTAAATCTTAATATGCTAATTATATTGAACATTTTTAATTGTATTAAATAAATAGTATGAGAACCATAACAGCCATAATTATTAGCTTCGAAAGAAGAACCGAAAAGGAACAATGCTTTTCTTCTTTTAAAGAAGAATTTGCTTAAAGTGAAACATAAATAATATTTGTGTACAACTTAAATGCGACAATTATAAGTTTTTACCTCCTGTTGTTTTTTAACGATCAATAAAAGATTAACTAGTTTAATAAATAAAGCTAAGCTTCACGAATGTTTTTTCTTCTTTAAAAAAAAAAGAACTTGCTTAAAGTGAAACATAAATAAAATTTGTGTACAATATAAATGCAACAATTACAAATGACGATTGGTAATTTTTACCACCTGTTTCTTTTTTTTGAACGATCAATAAAAGATTAATTAGTTTAATAAATAGAGCTAAGTTTCACGGATACTTTTCTTCTTTAAAAAAAGAACTTGTCTAAAGTGAATAATAATTAAAATTTGTGTACAATTTAAATGCAACAATTACAAAAAAAAAAAACATTACAAATGACGATTGGAAGTTTTTACCACCTGTTTTTTTGTTTTAAATCAATACAAGTTTAAATAAAGCTAATCTTCTCGGACATTGCACACCACATTTTTATTCAAATCTCATATGCAGCGTTTCTCTTGCGCTACAACCTTCGCGCTTTTGGTTTTCAAAAACCGATAGTTTCTCCTACGAACAGAGGACGCCACTTTAAAAATATAATTCTTTTACCGTGTCCTCTAGAAGACCGTAGGCGAAGAATAAGAATTACGGGACACGCTCTGAGGTATCCTAACGGGGCACGTATGTCCATGTTTCGAAAATAATCGCTTTTTGGATCTCGACCACCTCTGTCAGCTCTGAATCTAGAATCTGCTTCCCCGATTGGTTTTCGTGTGCACGGCTAACTGTGCAAGCTGGGCGCACGAGCAAAGCTCGGGAATACAACGAAACCGGTGATCTCGGCCGATACGGTTGCTGAAATGAAATAGCCTGCCGAAAGCGCTATGTATCAGTGGCCGCGGAGGCGGCACAGGATCTAAATCAGTCTAGGTATAGCAAATTTCTTTGAGAGGTGGACCTGCTGCAGGAAGTTCGTTCTCGCCCGTTTGCTCTAGCAATCGGTATTTCTCTTTTCTCTGGCAAATTACGTCGTAGAGATTTTACTCTCCTTTCCCCTCTACACGCTCTCTGGTAAACATTCTTCTCTTGAAACTTCTAAAATAACTGTCATCCTCGTGGAACCGATTTTTTAATTTAGTACATGTTATGTGTCTTGATAAGGGTCAGCAGTGTTAGCGAGCTATTATCGAAAAAGGAAAGAACGAAGAAAGGAAATTTAGATAATCACATAGATCGATGGTCGAAATTGGATGCGAAATTGTGAACTACAGTAAATATCTCAAAATTCCCGCCAGATATGAAATTTGCATAATTTGTGCGATGAAGTGTTGACAATGGAAAAAAAGATGGCGTGACAGCTAACGGTTCAGTGTTATTAATCCTTAGCACTCCAATGGCTCCTCTCAGGTGACACTAAAGTTGCCACATTATTATTCAAAACAACTTTTACATCATTGTGTTTGCAATTAAAAAATCGGTAAAAATTGAAGTGTTGTGCGTAGAAATAATAGTAATGAATTTTATATGAACGAAAGTAAAAGAACCATGTACAATTTAACTATTTTAGGTAAAAAGAATATCTCGATTTTGGTATTAAAATGGCTTGGAGTGCATAGGGTTAATCATAGAATGTATTCACAAATTCTGTTCACAATTATATTCACTTTATATTGTTCTTTAGAGTGTAAATAATTTTATAAGTTCTAACATATTAATTGGTGGGCGACCGTAAGGTACAAACATATTATGCAATAAACAATGCACGAATTTCCAGTATAGATTTGATGCACATCCATCGTTATAAGAACATTTCGTCACATTTAACCGCTATACGGCATTACGTACTGCCAAAGTCATTCATTATGACGGAATTATGCATTAACGAAGTGAATTATCTGAACAATTCGATCGACTCTGAAATTTATTATACCGGTCTGTCACCGGACAGATAATTAAGGTAATTTCACGTAGATAAAGTTAATTATAACAGATTCATATTTAATATTTCCTCATCACCACGGACAGGCGAAATATTGAGCGTTCTCTAATAATCATTATTGCCTTAATTGAATACGTTCCATTACTCTACATTTTCTAAATTTCTTCCTGTAATATCGCAATAAATCGAGTCCATTTGCATAACGACGCAACCCCAAAAACTTTCTTTTATACCTGCTGCTAAAATTGAATAATTATTACTGCATTGTTCACCTTCCATAGCTTCAATTCAATCACATATATACAATATATATGTATACTACATAAATACGCTATGATTAAACAGCATAAAAAATGAGATGCAGCAGGTGCAAAATTAATGATCGAATAGCTGTAAAAGGTATATAGTCAAATAAAATTTATATATGTTATTTATTTTGTTAAAATATATAACTGTTGTTGTTTCTTTTTGCTTTTAAGCTAGCTGTAAAGTAACATTGCTGCAGTATTGAGTCCAAGTTTCATGCGAGTGGCTCTTATGTTTCAGAAATTATACACGAATGTCTTTGAATTTTTCAGATGGACAATTGGACGACTTTCTCGCTAGTACCTGTTCCACCTCCGATTCGTGTGCATACCATCCTTAACCGCATTCCTATATCTCAGTGTCTACGGCAGGGCCAGCTATGTAGCCTCACCGAGGAGTCTTCTAGCAGGTCCAGGACGAAACACTCCCTTCCATTTTTTCTCTCTGCCATCACCTTTACAGCCGCCATTAAAGAATAAAATGTAAGAATACATTGTCCTCATCTCTCTGACAATTTGTGGATGCCATGCCAACAAACTGTTCTTCTTTTCAGGTAAACCTGTCATGGAGCCATTTTCGTACATTTTCGTGAAATGCGAAGCGCTGCTCAACAAATGCGTGTCTCATCGATGCAAATAAGTATCGGATGGAGTTAAGTGTGGTGAATAAGCCGCATGCGAAAGTATTTCCCAACTAAACGCTTCAATCCTTTCCTTAATAGGTTTTGCTGTGTGCGATGGCACATTATCACGTAGCAAAATCACTTTGTGTTGCCATGTTTGATATTCCGGTTGTCTTCTGGATCTTTCACATCACCTCGTATCACACTTAATTGATCCGCGAGTTGTTGCGTCTGCGCGTCATCTTCTTCGTTTCTCACGTCAAAATCGGTACTCTTGAATTTTTTAAATCTAGGAAAATACTGTTTTCATATTTACAGATTTGGTAAATTCATCCACTATTTCGACTATTTTAATCCGAAAGGAAATGCAGTAACTAGTTTACAGGAGACCCTGTATATCGTAACGCCTTCCCGGCGGTCGGGAAAGGGTGACGGCATGGGTTGATTGCCGAACGATTCTGCCGGAGATAGTTCAAATTTTGAACTATCCGTTGCGGGCGGGTGTTTGGTGGTCGGGGAACGTCGATGCCCGGCTCTTATTGTGAGGACCCGGCGAAGCTCGGAGTATCCCTTGTTTTGCCGCCGATGGAATAGCAGAGTTGAATCAGAACAGGATCGAAGAAAACAAAATAAAATATATTTATATAAAATAATGCAGTCGATTTTATTACATTATTATTACAAAGCAATATATATCATTGGATATATTGTTCGATAGTTCTACTGTTAAATTACATACAATATTACATACAAAATTATTTCTGTTTAAAGAAAATTAAGGAAAAACATGTTTAGAAGATTCAGTTCGAAATCTTGATGAGTCTGACTCGTTGTTGTAGGGCAGTGGGAAAAATATCCAAAATTTGAGTACTAACAATAAGTATGGCCCAGAGATGTCCCAAATGGATGTAGAATATTCAGGCATAAATTGGACATGAAACGGACGTCCGATGAACGTACGGTGCTATCTGGGTAGTTTTTGTACACACCGCGTCATGCTGAGTTGTTCGAGCTCGACATCGGAATCAGGGTGAACGAACCCAAATGTAGACCGAGTGGCGCCGGGTATTTACAAAATCACATCATATTTGTCGCGTAGGACATCTTTCCGATAATCCATATTTCGAATCCGTTGCCTAACTTCCTTACTCCTCCTAGCAGCGTCGGTCGTTAGATATTGTCCTTGTCGTGCTAACAAACACTCATGTCGTGTAATTGTAATTTTAAAAATTCCCACCCCTTATCCTCTTCGTAACGAATGCCTCGAAACTACTCAAATAGAGCATCGTTAATTTCTGATGTTCCTACCGTCCGTTCTCTCGGACTGGACAACGCACTAATTTCCTATCTACTTTTCAACAGAGTATTTCGAACACTTTCGAATGTATACAGAAAAATCTAGGTTAGATTTATATAAACCGGCTTTACTTTCTGGCGTTCTCTTTATACGTTCTTCTACACTGTATCAGTAATTTTATTTTTCATTTACGTTATCACAATGCATTTCAAACACTTCCAAATGTGTAAAGTAAAATCTAAGTTCGGCTTACATAAATCTTTCATTCGTTTTTCTACCCCGTATCTAAATGTATACAGTGAAATTTGAGATGGATTTAAATAGACCAGCGTTCATTTCTGCCGTTCTCTTTGTCCGTTCTTCTACACTGTAGCAGTATCATTAGTTTCAATTTACATTTTCAGATCGTACGTTGAACCCTTCTAAATGTATACAGTATCATTTGGGATGGATTTAAATAGACCAACGTTCATTTCTGGCGTTCTCTTTATCCATTCTTCTACACTGTATCAGTACCTTTAGTTTCAATTTATATTTTCACATCGTACATCGAATCCATCTAAATGTATACAGTAAAATTTAAGATGAATTTAAATAGGCCAGCGTTCATTTCTGGCGTTCTCTTTATCCATTCCTCTACATTGTATCAGTATCTTTATTTTCGATTTACATTTTCACATCGTACGTTGAACCCTTCCAAATGTACCCAGTAAAATTGAAAATGGATTTAAATATACCAGCGTTCATTTATGACGATCCTTTTGTTCGTTCTATTACGCTGTATCTGTACTTCTATTTTCAATTTACATTTTCACATCTTATTTCGAGCCCATCCAAATGTGTACAATAACGTCGCATTAAATAACACTACCTCGAGTTCGAAGTGTTATGGTATACAAGGTGTCCAGAAAATATTTATGCTTCTTAAGTGGGGCGTACCTTGGGTTATCCCAAAAGTATTTCCTATTTCTTGTGCAAAAATATAGCATTTAATTGTTTTCTTTAATAATTGGAAAACGAAGCATCAAATGGCCAATTGACAAGCACATTTTTACAATAAGCCCAGAAATCTCCTGTTTGAAAGAACTCTATTTTTGGCACACCTCTTATACTATGCTTATCGTGTACGAGTACGAGTCGAAATTCATGGCTGTTCGAGGGATATTCTCCACAATAGTGGGAATAATACTGTGGTAGTTCTCCTGTAGTTATTCGAGCAGTTAATACGACTTTACTATACAACATTTCGGACCCGACGTGGTGTCGTTTAACGCAACTTCACTGCATTTCGCTTTCGTTCAGTTACGCACTCTTCACCAACTTCATTTTCATCTGACTCCCTTTCATTTGTACCATTCTATTTCATTGTTCCATAGTTGTTGTTGCGTCCTCGATATCGCTAATTCGTGTACCGAATTTCGCGGTGTCGTAAAGCTCGTTTCGTTCGCTTGCGACGATATTTCAAATCACTGACGAAATCAATGGTTAACGACGCCTAGTTGAAACAAAGTTGAGCCTTCTGAAATTAACACTAAAATTGTTTCACACTCCACATACAGACAATTATGAAAATATTCGGACACTTTCTAGAACGGAATAACTTTTTTAAAACTGGATCAAACAATTTGAATTTTATTTCGATAATAGAAGACCGTCCACTAGACAATTTGTGAAAAAGGTTTTCGTAAAAATTGTAATTTTGGTAGAATGATAAATTTAATACGAAATTATGTTTTTAAACTTTTTCATCTCAGCTTGTAACCAAAATTTATACATTGCCTTTTGCATATCTTCGTAATTTACATACAGGCTGAAAATTTGACCTAAATCGGTTATCGTTCTTATGAACCAGAAAAGATTAAAGACAGTGAAAATTGCAGTCGTTCACGAGCTTTGAACTATAACTGTAAAAAATCTGGGGATTTTTAAACATTTTATGTTTGTACCTTGATCCTGCGTCAATGTCAATGAAATCAATGAAATACAAATCAATGAAAATTAGTGAAGTATAAAAAAAGTGTACTTTTTAGAAAACATTACAAAAAAATTAAATTTTTAATTTAGTTTTCTATTACTTTATTTAATGTATAACATGGACCAAACAATAATTGTTAATTTTTTAAAGTTTTAAGAGTTAATCTAGTAAAAGAAAAGCGTAATAATGTTTAGAAATATTTTATTATTCAGTTTCTTATATAGTAATTTTATTTACTCTAATATTTTTTTAATAGATGGTATTTTTGAAAACACTCACCCCTATCAAGGGGAATCTGACAAAACTTACACATATAAGAAGTCAAACTTTTCTTCCAAAACAACCTGAAGGTTGCTTACGAAGAGTTGTGCAAAATAAAATATTCATTAACCCCTTGCACTATTTTCACGAGTCTGACTCGTGATGAAAATTTTAGGCCAAACTTGAATATCACGAAACAGTCTCGTTGTTTAATTTAATGCCAAAAGTGGATATCACGAGTCTAACCCGTGATCGACATTTTGTGCCAAACTTGAATATCACGAGTCTGACTCATGGTCTTAATCTCAGGCCAAGTATGAATATTTCGAATGGGATCGTGTACCTCCATGCAGGATTTAGATTTGAAAGTATTTTTCAATTTAATAGTTTGTTGATATTTAATTGTTTATTTGTATTTTGTTTTTCATTTTGTGGTCTAGTGATAGTAACATAATCTGAAAATTTATTTCAGTTCAACTATTACTGCCGTGGATTTGATTTCACTTATTTGGAAAAGGTATTAGTACCTTCCCCGCCGACAGTGTGTTAATTGAATAAATAAACATGATTAAAATCGTATCGTGTTTGGTGTCAAGTTACACAGAAAAATGCGACGATAGCGTAGGTAAAATTGTCACGAGAAAGCCATTAAAAACAGTAATGTTTTGTTATCGGATTGTTATTGTCTCGTTGGCACGCTGGTGCCGATTGTTTTGGTCGGGCGTCTCGACGCTGGCGACAAAAGGTAAAGGAATCTCGAGAAGTGGTGTTTGTACGCAATGACCGTAATGTTTCGGACCGAGGTAGTTGCTTTCAACGCGACAACACTGTAATTTCAACCTCTCTTGGTGTCGTACGATTTTCTTGTTTCTCGATTTTCATATGATCCTCAGTATCGCGTCCTAAGGAATTGCTTGATTTCGCCAGTTGTCGCTACGCTTTCAACAAAAACAGTATAGTTGCAACTAACCAGCCACCATATTCATCGCATTTCGCACTAGCTAACCTTCTCCGTATTCCCGCAAATTAAATTGCGAATGAAGGAAACGTGTTACGAAGAGGCGAGCGCGATAAGACAGGCGGTAACAGAGCAATTCAAACAGACAGCGAAAGAGGAATTCCCCGAGGCTTCGATAGCACTGTTTGAACATTATATCAAGTGCATAGCCAGAGCAGAGATATATGCAGGATACTGAACAATAAAAATCTCTCGATCTAGGGAATTCGAAATTTTTGTCTGTAACATATCGGAACAGTTAACATTTCGCTTCTCCCCTTTTCGCAGGAAACATTCGCCATTTTCGTTTTCGCCGTTTCCGAGTCTCTTTGCATCAATAACTGTTATTTTCTTTTGTGCTTTAATTATCCCTTAACTCCTCATCTCCTTGTGCCCTATTCATTCGCAAATCTTCCTTTTCCAACTCTTAGCATCCGTGTTCATCTTCTGTGAATGAGGAGCTCGGCATGCTCACTTGCTCCTCCGTCGAAAGGAGAAACGTTCAGGCACAAGCGATTACTGTCGGAACGGCATAGAGGTATGGCGAAAGGTCACGGAGGTGGGGGCCAGCGTATAATTAAACCAGGTAATGTCTGAACATTAGAGCAGATGATGACGTCATCAAATCCTCAGCCACCCCGAAGAGCAACCTCTATCCACTGAAATTTGCCGTCTGTGCAGCCCTCGACCAGGCTACAAAACGAGATTCCCTGGAATTACCGTCATTATTATCCCCCCCCCCCCCACACACTTTCTTCCCGTTGACTTAATATCCTTTCAATTAAAAACGTATAGGGCGAGAGCAACAGCATTCAAACGTCTGTTACTTCGGACAGAAATGAATTCAAGTGGCAACCAGTAGCAAACGTGTGAAACACTTGTTCGTGACGCAATTAATGGTACTTGTGACAAATGAAGCAACGACATTGCAAACAAGACTCGCTGAGATTTCATGGAACGTAAGTTACACCAACTCTGTATCGTTCCTGCGATAAAATGAAACTTTCATTGCAAGAGAATAGCATCAGACGTGTACGGTAAGGTGCATAATTGAACCGATAACCACACGTTTTGTGTACATCATTATTTGAGCTGTTTATTGCGTAAATCGATTAACTACACATAAAACAAAAAGTGGAGAAATACGATGAAATAATGTGCATTATTTTTTAAAATTCTCTACATCATATAAACTTAAATAAATATTGTAGAATGCATAAATACAGATGTAGCTTTCGTCTAACGGTATATAAAATTATTAATAAAGAATAGCCAAAAAGTTATCGTCAGTAATGTTAAAATTTTTACGTGACTGATGGAACTAATCCATTTGACAAGTGATAAAAGTAATAAATTTTATTTTAGTGTTTAAATTTTTAAGATTTTCATCTCAGAAAATGTTAATTATTAGATATTTTTATTACAGATTTTTCATAAAATGAATGTTAATGGTTCTGTTATAATATATTTCTTTTCTTTTCTTGAGCTATTTTGCACATCCACATTATTATTAGTTTCAAATTAAAATAATTGTTTATAATAATTCAACCAACATACGATCTGGAAGTGACGTTGAAAAGACTGAGAAAATATGTAGTCCGTGTAAGACTGGTGAAGTACGCAGTAGAAGTTTTTCAATAATCAATGTCTCCTCGTTTAGCATTGAAAAAAAAAAATGTTTATCTATAATTCTACTTTCGTTGTACTATTGATCAGAAATTCATGGCTATGTCAGAAAAAGTAAAAGGTGGTCGAAACGTCGAATAATTAATTCAGTCAATAGTCACCCTGGTAATATATAAAATAAAGTGATAAACAATATAATCTTGTTCCTACATGATTTTTAACAAGAAATTTACATCAAGAAATCATTGAAGAAAGAATTTGTTCCCTGTCTTTGAAATCGAATAAAATTTGCTCAGTTTATTATTTATGAAATTATTACCTTTTTATTCATTGTTCCAATTAATCGTAGTATAATATTACTATGATATCGCGAATGAAATACATTCTTAACATTGAACTAAAGCTAATGTAAGACACATAATTATATTGTGAATTCTAAATATGAATTTTAAAAATGATTAAAGAAAACATAAAGCTGTGAAAACATTTAAAAAATCTAAAAATTTTTCTGTATTATTTGCAGCTTCTTAAAATGATCAGGAAAGGAATTAAATGTCTATTAGACTCTTGTCTTTTGCAATCATTGCAGACAATTTTGTACCAATCGTAAAAGGCCATAGTCTACACGCAATACAATACGAGTGTTTCGCATATCTCTGATTTTTAAAAAAAGCATACACGACTCCACGTATGACATTAAACTTGTGCAATCGTTAAAATTCATAGTAGTAACATCTATGTACGCGATTGTTTCGCACTGGAACATTTACGAAGAAATATACACAGAGTCATGTGGCACAAGTTTCAACTGAGGAACACAGCAGTTGTACCGAAGCCCAGTTACCCTTTCCTCAAATACTAATCCCAAATTCCACAAAGCAAACACACAGAAATCTAAGTACCGACGAACGTAATTATAATCCGAAAATGGAGCATGAAAATTTCTGATGCGAACCTTTAACGACAAATGTAAAATTGGGATATTGCGATCATCGATAAGTAGATGAAATTCTATTTTTAATGACGTTGGCAATTAATATTAATTGATGTTTGATCAATGACGTGGGTGGAAACGGGCCAATTGTTATTTCTATTGGGTTGTCCGGAAAGTTCGTGCCGATTAATTTTTATTTTCAATAAATATATACCAAAACGAATCGATAAATAATCGATTCCCGATGAGTATTTACGATGAGAAAAATTTTATTTTGCAGCAAGTAGTGTAGTAAGTGTAGTAAGTAGTGCAGTAAGTTTTATTTTGTAGTAATAATAACCGTATTTAAAGAATCTAGAATTTTATACATTATTTTCAACTTGTTCAAAGCAACAATAAGTGAACTAAATGAGTATGTAGTTCCTGTATTTTGTAATTAATGCAAATAATTTTTATTTTTCGCAAACTGTTCGTGCCCTCTCATCACTATGATTTTATACATTAAACAAGCGATTAAATTGAGCATAAAACAGTAACAGCATTAGAATCGGTCAAGCACAGTATCATGCTACCGCAACTTATTAAAATGTTGGAGAGATCATTCCATATCGAGTTCCTGTTTATGTTAAAGAGCCGCAGTTTCGCCACAAATATATCCACGCGTATCGACAATATATTCACAATATTGAGAGATCTATTGACAATATTGAAAAACAGAAAATTTAGTGGGGTTTATAAATATTCACGGTGCTGGATTCGTGCGGTTTTAATCATGCCGAGCTGGCCGTCGATAAAAATGCTTTCCGCCAGTAGAGATTTAATTGTTACCGCGATCTTTTATTCGAGTCGGGGAAAGGACCTAAATACTTTTCATTTTCGGAGGTGTCCCTAAATCACGGCCGCTCTAGGACGTAACGTAGAGCGGAAATTCGTCCTCGACCGTAATTTGCACGGATCGCGGACCAAACTGCTGGAACATGAAAACGCTCGGCTGCGCCGCTACCCCTGTGAAAAGGAAGGGTGGGAGGATAAAATGTCACGCAGGCTGAAGCGCATTACCATACGCTACGACCGTGGAACATATATAAGACTGCCTGTTCGGACGGAGGGCCCAAATTAATTATTCTGTAACAACTTCGAATGAGACTCGCTCCTGCTCTTTCTCCGTATTCCATCTGACTTCTCCCCTTCGTCTCTCGTTGCGACCTCATTGTGTTTCTAGGTTTCTAGCAATCACAGGAGTCCTTGCGCAACTGTTACGTTGGAAAAGTTCCCCTAGCATCGGACACTTCAGGTTTGCCTTAACACGTTGAATGCTACGTCAGTCCCTGGGGACTGACGGTATCAAATTTACAAATTAATATGTTCTACATAGTTCATATAATATTAAGAAATATTCGCACTATCTTAATAGATTCGATTGAAACAGAAAAGCGCAAATGGGGTCAGCGAGTCTTTTGCTTATGCACAGCTGCATTATTTCCGTTTAAAGGTAAATAAAATGTGACGCGAAAGCTAAGCAAAATTATTCATATTCAGATGCGAATATCCGATTTTTACGAAACTTACGGGAGCTTATAGTTCTTTGAAAAATATTTGACACGTGTTTTTCTTTTTATCGGCAACCATCTACTTCGAAGGGGTGAAAACAGTCCTAAAAGTTGGGGGTCGAAACCATATTTTTTGAGATATCTCGGAAACCAAAGGCCGAAAAAATTGGAATCTTTTTTTAAATTGTGTTTTTAAATGGGAAATGTAGTCGCGCAATAAATAAATAATTTGAATAGCTGCAGCCTAGTAATTATTACAAAGCACTGTAAATTAATTAATCTAATTTAGTGCTCGGTAGTTCTAGCGTTGATTAAACATTTCGTGGTGTCCGGGTGTGAAAGTTGTTCGCTGTAAACAATTTTGTCCATTTGCATTCTACTAGCCTGAGGAATGTTCAAAAGAGGATTGAGTTTGCAATTACTCGCGGCGCTGTGCGAATAATGATCGTCGTCGACTAAAAGCATCGCACGAAGAATAAAATCGTGGCAAGTTTGTGAAACTAACAAGAAAGCACGGGCTCTATCAAACCCCACAACGTTTCCGATTCTAACACAGAGGAGACATATTTTCCGGTGGATGCAAAGGCAGCCGGTGTTGGGTTGCAGACAGAGAGTACGAAGTGTGGTTGGTCTGCGGGTTCACGCGAGGGTAGGAGGCGAGGGTTGCGAGCAGTTCTAACCTAACAGTCCTCCGCTTTGCTAGCGATCGACAGTGACAAACGGGTCAGTGGAGCGGGAAACGTTTATCCCCGGTATTGTGGATCGTAATCCTTTTTGCGCAGAGAACTTTGCAATATCAATGGAAGAAACCGCCGACTCCCTTAAAGTCGTCATGCTAAGAAAAACATTTCTTGGTTCGGCCATTTGCTGCAGAACTAACATTAAACCGCGGCGCAAAAATGTGTTGGTTGAATTTGACGTTTAAACGGAAAATATATTGTCGATGTGATTAGAAACTCTCGTTTATAACAAAACTTTGTAGATTACATTCGGAACAGTAACAACAATTAAAGAATTTAAATTTATTTTTAATTTTAAGTATTCCTGCTGAATAATCTCTAGCTTGTCACAATTATTAACAAAAGAAGTAAATATTTATGTAATGGTTTGGCCATTTGCAGCAGAACTAACATTAAACTGCAGCGCAAAAATGTGTTGGTTGAATTTGACGTTTAAACGGAAAATAAATTGTCGATGTGATTAGAAACTTTCGTTTATAACAATACTTTGTAGATTACATTCGGAACAGTAACAACAATTAAAGAATTTAAATTTATTTTTAATTTTAAGTATTCCTGCTGAATAATCTCTAGCTTGTCACAATTATTAACAAAGGAAGTAAATATTTATGTAATGGTTTGGCCATTTGCAGCAGAACTAACATTAAATTGCAGCGCAAAAATGTGTTGGTTGAATTTGACGTTTAAACGGAAAATA
>CM052082.1:13461603-13474577 GCA_028453745.1 Agapostemon virescens
TATTGTCGATGTGATTAGAAACTCTCGTTTATAACAAAACTTTGTAGATTACATTCGGAACAGTAACAACAATTAAAGAATTTAAATTTATTTTTAATTTTAAGTATTCCTGCTGAATTTTTGTACGTGCACATGACAGACTTTAAATTATATCTACAAGTGGAATATATTTTTTTTTCTTACAGGTAGACATAAAAAAGTGAAAAATTGCCTCCTTCACCGTTTTCTTCGCAATTCCAATTAATAACAACTTAAAAAAGTTATTTACACATCACCTGGTATGTGAATACTTGTGATATCTAAAACAGATTCACGTCATTTAATTTTAAAAAAATTATTCATTTGTAGACAGTATAGGAATACTTCGTACATCCATTGTAGCATGAAATTAATGTCAATAATTTCTATTTTGTATAAAAATCCGCAGTCTATTCGTAGTCTGAAGTACTGGGTCGAAATGGACCTAAGTAATTCTACAAAAAGATTTATAGTTAAGTTATCGGGAACGACAAAAATCCAGGTTCAATTCCCTGTTTAGTACTTGATCAGGTCGATTTCTTGCTCTAATTTATTGCAGTACGTGTACACATCAATGAATCCTCTCAGGAACTACAAATCTTCAACGAAAAATAGAAAGGAGAGCCAAGAGCACAAACCACGCGAAAAAACATCAAATTCATCCATTAATTATTGCGTTTTTCTTTCAAAATACACTATCGGAAAAATAATATTTCTTTCTCGAATAAACAAAGAACAATGTAATTATGAAAAGGTAATAAGAACTACACGTTACACTAACGCCACTTCAAAAGCAAATGAAGGCATAGAATTTTTCTTGGTAATCACAGTCAACGTTTTAAAATGAGAAAGTACAGTTCAAGATTTAATAATTAATTATTTAGTAGAATACCATTTAGGAAAACTACATTTTCCTTTTGAAAGGAACAACATGTAATTCGAGGTGTTAAAAAAATTACAATATTGCATTGAAATGAATGATAATCAGTTTGTAGATCTTCTAAAAGGGTAAGTTTATTTCGTCTGTATTGTCATAAATAACCTTCGCTATTCTTCGATTGCCCCTAGTAGATAAAAATGCGATTTTCATATCTCTGAAACAACTTTACCTAACATCAAAAGATGCCATACTTTAAATTATTGACCTATGTAATCTTTGTTTCAAAAACATTTTTACTCCTATTATATTTTCGGGATTATTGTAGGTGACAATAGAAACCGAAGTTTTTATATATAAGATTAACGTTTACTCCATAAAAATGATACAAAATATTTTATTCAAAGTATTGTCCACCGGTAGCTATACATTTTTCCCATATCTCTGACAATTTGCGGATGCTACGCCAAAAAACTGTTCCTCTTTTCAGGCAAACCAGTTATCGAGCTATTTTCGTACATTTTTGCAAGATGTGAATCGCTGTCCCATCCATGCAAACAACTAATAATTGGAAGGATAATCAACTGTTGTTTCAAACATTTTTCGTCAGATCAGAGAAATGTCAGTTTTCGATGAGTCGCGTGCTTCTAGTACATGCAAGAAATAAAATTGGGTGGTCATAGTCAGACACGTTTGCCCATCTCTCCCAGGTATGTAAATATGAAACCGAAATTTTTGTACAAAAAGATACACATTTACAGTCTGAAAATGATACAAATTATTTTATTCGAAGTATTTCTCATCGGTAGTTATACATTTTTCCCAACTCTCTGACAATTTGTGGATGTCAACTCAAAAAAACTTCCTCTTTCGAGGCAAACCAGTAATCGAGCCATTTTCGTACTTTTTCGTAAGATGCGAAACGCTGGTCAGCAAGTCCGTGTCCCATCGATGCAAATAAGTAATAATCGGATGGAGCTAAATCTGGTGAGCAAGCCGCATGCGAAAGTATTTCACAACTAAACGCCTCAATCGTTTCTTTGACCGGTTTTGCTGTGTGCGATTTTTGATATTCCAGTCGTCTTCTGGATCTTTTCCATGGCTTTCAAAATTATGGTGACGACTTCTCCTGTCACATTTAATTGATTCGCGAATTGTTGTTGCATTTGAGCGTAATCCTCATCCAACAATGCATGCAATTCACTGTCTTTAAGCTTTTTCGGTGGTCTTCCACGGTCTTCGTGTTTCACATCAAACTATCCATTTTTGAATTTTTTAAATCACTCGAAGCACTGTAATTTACCAAGAGCATGCTCACCGTCAGCTTCGACAAACATTCGATGCGATTCCACAGCAGTTTTCTTCAAATGGTAACAAAACATCAATACTATCCGCAAATCGTAGTTTCCAGGCACAAACTTCAACATGTTCAACGCTATTAAAAAGTATACTGTTGTATGAAACTTGTATGGTTGTGAGTTGAAACTCATTATGAGATGCCGAAACAGATTTATTCTGTTTATGTTGAGTTTTATTCGTCACTGTGTGCGTGTATGTCATATTCATGGTTGGTCAGCTTACCACGTTCAGAAGCAGAGAAACCTTATGATGCGGTAGAGAACTTTCGGAAACTATTACCTTTTTGCATATCAGAGATCCCCGTAACTTTGAAGTCGACGCGGGAACACAAATAACTTGACATTGTTTCCTGTGTGCGCAACACAAACGCCATAGTTGTTGAACTATGCATCGGGACGCATTCACTTGACTTGGACGACAAGGTTTTATAAGATACAAAAGCAAACTGGAGGGAAGAAACTACATCGTAGCTTGCAGTACTTCGGTACAGATTCTAAACTGTCTCATCCCATGGTTCCGTCAGCAGACTACCGGACTTAACAATTAGCGAGCTCAAGTCAAGTTGAATCCGATAATAACGACCATTTTTTTGTTAAATTAACTTAAATGCGTATATATTAACATACATATATAAACATACTATGCACTATGCACATACATATTAGCGTACATTACCTGGTAGCCTCAATGAACACCCTCTCTGTCAAGTATTAACCTAGTATCTGTATTATTAGGGTAGTTGCAGAATAAAATGTAAATTACAATTTCAGGTCCGTTTCTTTTGTTTTTTGTGAATAGAAAATTATTTTAAAAAATCAGAGATACTCTGTTGCATTGAATGTACATCTGTGAATGTTTGCATGCAAAACTCAATTTTTAAAAATTAAAACAGCTTTAAAAGTACCAGTTTCATATTGTATTTATCAAGGTACCACATTGATACTTTTATAATTTTTATCTATTTTAGACTTTTTAAAAGGTGGCATATAGCTAAAAAAATTAAAAAGCAATGTTCAACACCTTTCTCCATGCAAAGAAGTAGTTCATGCAATTTCAAGTACTTTTACATGCTTTAAATAAGTCAATTCAATTACTTTTACCATGCTTATTCAACCAATACCTTTTACGTGGGAAAATTTAGAGTTGTATAAATATATTATTAAATTAATATATACAATATAAATTATTATGTTAGTAATTAATAATTGACTATTAAGTTTTAAATAGTAGAAAAATTGACAGAATTGGCTCCGGCTTCTTGGAACGGATACAGACAATTTTGATTTTGCATAAAAATCCGCAGTGTAATAATTATATATACATAAAAGAAGTTAAATTATTATTTGGAGATTTAAATATAATTCAACTTTCAGTTATGCATAGATATTTAAACAACAATATTGGAAATATTTAATATCGAAAAATACAAATCTCATAATGGTTTGTGATCATGTGAAAAATTGCCTTAAATAAGAGCACTGTTCAACAAAGTAATAATCCCAACGACAACTTTTCTTTTTAATCAATCTTCGAAATGACAGAATCATAATTTCGTTTCAACGTGAATTCACATTTTGTTTGTACATTGTTATAGCATGTCAAAACGCAAATTTGACGGTTGTTTGCATATTCATTGTTCGCACAGTTAGTATGTTTCCACAGTAAGTTATAATCAGAATCGTATATCATAGTGCGCTAAAATAATGGTATTACCGAATACCTAACTCGAAATTTCTGTTGAATATCTTAATGCATTAGATTTCTTACACTCCATACAGAAACATCGGTTCACAGTTTAAAATTACTTTTATTTCCAAGTGAAATTCTGAATACAACATACATAAAAATTTTCTCGAATCGTACAATATGGAAAAGTGAATTGTCACTATCAATGAACATAAATTTTAATAACTAATTTTCTCTTAAACGTTATTTAATCACTTTACTTTTTGTGCTGGCAGGTAACTTCCCTATGTGATTCTTCTCCTAAAAATAAATATCACAACTATAAATAATCCAAAATCACTGGTCGAATTACACGATTAAATATAAAATATTGGATAGTCGGAAAAGTATTGAAAAGTTTTTATCACTAGATGTTGTTTGTTGTCGTATATCGGACAACACTAATTATATTGAGTCATACCGACGCGCATTTGAGAGGTGACATTTTAGTCTACAATTTTCATGCAGACAGTTTTCTATTTCGTCAATCGTGCCAAAAGTAACATTAGTTTGAAAATACGTGAAATTTCCGAAAAAATTCGCTACGTTTTGCAATTTTACTGCGAAAAAGACAAAAACGTTGCACGAGCTCGGGAAAATATTTGTGGTGTTTATAGTCAGGATGCTGTATCAAATACAACAGCATGCAGAAAAACTACCTTGATGGTAAACAGTTGCATTAAAAAAAGGACTGTGAAAATCACTTGGCCAAGTTGTTAGCCGATAAACCACAGAAGTTCTGTTCCGATGAGATCATAGCTCTACCCGAAAAATGGCAGAAGGTCATAGATAATAATGGCCAATATATACTTGACTAAAATCCGTTTAGAATAGAAGAAACAATTTATTAAAAAATGACAAAAATATCTCAATACTTTTCCGACTAACCAATAGATTTCCATCGGTCGATTTACTCACGTATTTTTCTAAAGCATGAAGTGCTTGTGTAACCAACGTCAACATTTCGACTTCCATAAATTGTCGAGCCGTTAGCGTAGTCGATGACAATGATCTTGAATGATCGAACAGCGACGCAATCGACTGAAGCAAAAATGCTAAAAACGCCAGCGACGCTAGCACGCTCAAAGGATCAAACATTCTTGAACATAATTCGAAACGAAGTTCAATTATTTTCGTTCAATTTTATCGATAATTTCGGGTGAATCGATCACCGCGGATCGTACTTACGGATAATAGGTGGGTGCCATGGCGGTTGGAGTCCCCTGACTGGTGTAATAACTTTTTCTTTGAAAATCAGTGAATATGTCACTAAATCCTGGGAACTTTGCAAAGAAAGAAAAATGATAAACTGATTTTATATTTAAATAATCTCCAGTGGAGAATTCACTTAGAGTGTCTTACTTACAGTTCTAGAAGCGACCGGGTAAAGCTTTTGCGTGTCAAAATGATTTGCCGTGTGAGTAGTGTTCGTTAACGCGCGACAATAAATGGAGACGAACATTTCGATGGTCACTAAAAGTTTAAACATTCTTTAAACCTTTCGAAAAACTTTGCTGTTATCGCTTTTAATATTTCCGACGTTTGTGAATGTTTTATCGTGCGTGCACAAATCCCAACCGATCACTAGTCGTTCTCTCGACGATTCTTTTTACAATGCGTCCATATATTTATAGCTTCCGAGGTACACTCGTCTGCGCATTATCTCATTATACGCTCCACTTATTCGTCACGGAGCATTTTCGTAATCCTTCTGGAATAAAATGTATAAAAATTGTGCGCTTCCTCTGTAACGAACGCGTGGAACGCATGTAACGAATGTACACAGGATGTAAAAAACGATAGCGCTCGCAGCTTTCAAAGGCAAGATACTGGATAAAGTAATAGGAATGTTTAAACATTTACGAAATGAATCCTAAAAGTATGTGAACGTTAAATTTCCTGTACTTGAAAAGTTAACGATATTTGGATTATAATAATTTTGTTTAAAAAAATAGAAGCAAGAATATAATTGGACTTATATTAAAGCTTGAAATATGTACTTTTGTCATCAATCGTTCATTTTTATCTACGAGATTTTTTCACGGATCAGAACTACTGGGAAACTCAAGACGCTGTCATGGTTCCAAACTAACAACTCCAAAACTCCAAAATTGGAACAACTGTAAACACATAGAAAACTTTTTCACTTGACTGAAGTCACCGTAGATTTATAGATCGAACTTTGCCCTTTGCAACGAGTGCTGAAAACTTGATCTACGATTTTTTCTAGTCGATTCATTGAGCTATGAATGAAACGTACATGGGTGTATTTCCCATATTATAATATCGTGAAAGACTACACGAATCTATTTCTCAGTTTCGTTCTATAAAAAGAAACGAAGAAGATCGTACATTAAGTTTCGAATAATGGAGAAAATTAGATCTTCAAATTTGGAATAAATTCATTTAGGAAAAAAAGATATTTGATGCTTGCACAGACGACTCAATTTCTAGTACTTCCGACCTAAAGCTTATCCTTAAATTACTGGTGAAACTCGCGAATATGGGAAAATGGGGTTGATAAAAGGGACCATCCTGCAGTCCCCTGAAATGCTAGCCTAAATTTGGGGTGCTCTTCTTAAAGAGGAAGGTTCAAGGAAGATTTTCCCGTTGGGTTCATGTCGATAGCTCTAATCGTTTGGTCAGGGGAAGCCTTCAAAGATTGCCAAATATTGCGAAACGCTGAAGGGACGACTCATGACCTGTCGAAAATCGCGAAAAAATGGGGAAAAAATTTCAGGTCTCCGATTGCTTTGTAATTTTGCATGCACGTTTCTAGACCAATAGACAGAGTGTATGCCAATTTTCAGGTCGATCGGAATGAAATTACGGAAAATGTGCACTACATCCTGCTCAAATATCCTGGAACAAAATTAATAATGGTTTTCAAGAGTAGAGACCCTGAGATTTAGAATAAGTACAAATTTATTATTACACTATGTTACTTAACGAAACGGTCGTAGTTCAAATGTTAATAAGTTTTTGAGAATTGGAAATTTAAATTACATTCTGTATTTTATTTAGTACTTCCACAGCAAACACACTATAGTATTTTATGATGTGTAAGAAAAATGTTATAAAAAGAATTATACAAACAATGTAATGTCGATTGGACAAAAGTATAAAGTAATAGTCTATTTTTTATTCTTGGCACTTCTGCCTATGAAACACAGAAATGAAAATTTTTGTTTGCATTCATTTTTATAAAATAGTTTCGAAATGAAAAATCATTATTTACAAGCCATTTTGTATTTCAATTAGATTTCCGCAATGATACTAATCGAAATAACAATCGAAGTGTACTAATTATTCGAGTAATTATAATAATCTTGCGACATATAATAATCTTAAATAAAATTGTACATTATTTACGCAATGTTTCGTATGCTTCTGGTTTTCGCTGACGTGACAAGCTGAATTGAGACTATCGGTTAAATGATGATTTTCCATTAATGATACTAAAACTTCCGGTAAAAAAGTTTTGAAAATATCCGCGCGAAACCACATCAGGATGAATGTCCGATCGTTTACAGAAATTGAGAGCTTTTCAGATAGTCGTGTCTCGTGTAGATAACATAAATGCCCGAGGACCGAGACTTAAGTACAACATAGGAGACGTTGGTCACCCCATAAATTTTAAGGGTGTATGACTGTAAGTAGCATTCTCAATTCCACATTTCAATCTTCCCATGTAAATCAATAATGTCTTCGTTTGATTATCGCAATTATTTTAAATGGTAAATAGAGACGTAGAAAAATAGTGAAATTTCTTCTAATTCTACAAATACCTATATTAGTTTCTTATAATTGCAGAAACTGCGAAGGAAAGAAATCAGTAACAAGTCATTTTTATCAATTTGATAGTTCTAGTATTAATATATATTATATATTAATTATATTGTACAGCAACTAAACCCCTTGTCATGTTATGACAAGTTAGACTTGTGTTGAATATTAATATAAAATCTAACAAATATAAATAGTATAATATCGTAAAAATATGATAATATCGTAAAAATGTTTCGAAGTCCAAGGATTAACCCGTTGCCATATTATGACGAGTCAGATTCGTGAGGAAGATTTTAAATAAAGTTCAACAAATATAAAAAGTATGCCTTTCTTCTTAAACGAAATCAAATGTTGCTCATTTGTAATAAATATTTAAGCATTGAAGTGAATGTGGCAGTATAAAAGAAGTAAATTGACTTTTCTCTTCTGTAACATTTTTAGTGAAGCAAATGTTATGATAACTTTAATTACAAAGAAAATCTACAAAATCTAGAAATCTAGAAATACTAAATTCAGGTGCCAATATTTAAGTTAGAGATAATAAGACGATCATATTTAAGTTAAAGTGATCAATGCAGATAAGCTAAAGTCTATGAAGCAAATGTGATAATAAATAAACTGAATAAAAATTGTATAATAAATTCTTGAGCACAGTATTAATGTATATTGTAAGTACGAGAAAGGTATTTATGTCATCACTCAACAACCACGACTATATGTATGTTTACGAAGAATTTAATATTTCAGAAGAAATTATACTTTCAGATGGGAATAAAGTTTCGAGGGTCGCACGAACCAGGAATGCAAATTCATTTTTCAGTGATACCCTCTGACAAAAATGTAAATTGATTTCGTGCCACTACAGGTCGTTTAGTTCGATGTATATCGATCCTTTCTCAATCTTTATTACTTCCCATAGCCGTAACAAGATTACCGTTTCGGCTGTAGATAACGCTTCCTCTACATTTAAATTTCATATTCATCACTTAACTGTAAATAACATTTCGATCGAATTCTTCATATATTATTAGCAGGATCTCTTCAAAATGTGTCATTGCTATTCTACTAATTTTTACGGAGAAAGTGTTCCGGTCTCCATTATGGAAATAGAATTGCAGTGATAAAAGTTATAACTAAATATTGTGCATTTATAACGCTGATAAGTAAAATATAAAACAGTGAAAAGATCAAAAGAATTTTAAAATATCAATGTATTATCGACAATTAATTAAAATTGTTAAAAGAAGAAACAATTTTCTGGTTTCATTATCTTACAATTGGTATTGAAAATTTTTATTTACCACAGTGGCTCTCAATCTAATTATTAGTAACTGTAAGTACATAATACTTTAATTAATAAAACTTTCCATTAAACAATTCAATTTTTTTTTACTATGCGATATCGGACATCAAACATAATAATTTACTAGTGTTTTATTTATTTATTCAGATATTACCCCAAACCACGTATTTTATCTAACAAGTACAATATTGTTACTAAATTCAAAATTTTTAAATTTGCTAAATTCTTAAGGGAGATAATTTGAAAACGTTATAACTAATTTCCAGGCCTTGGATTGGGCAACATAAGAGGAATGTAACGCAAAGCAACTGTTAGAAATATACAGAGTGTCCGGTTTGAAATGAACTAATCGAATACCTCTGAAATTATTAATGATACTGAAAAATGTGTCAAGCACAAATCATATGGTTTTCTGAGAGACATAATTCAATATTAATAATAGATCTTGTAATTACAAGAATGTTTCCACGAAAATATTTTAAATCAAGTTTTTCATTAAAGCACATAGTAACATCAAAATTGCATAAAATCTGAATAAATGCAGTCTTGTCGTAATTATAAAGTAAAATATATTGGTCTCGTTTAGTGCTCGGTAATTCTAGTGTTCTAGTGGCTTTTTTTTGTAAATGGAATACTTAAAAATATATATTCAGGTTACTTTCAATTCCTTTTAGTGTATTTACTAATACACCAATCGATGCAGGTTATTATTATTAATTGAAACATCTTCTAAACTAATAGTTTTCGATATATTAATATAAACAATTTTTATAGGGAATAATGGTCTATATCGATTGCTGTATTAAATGATGGCTACAGCTGTGAATTATTTCACTGTAATCATGGATATTGGGTATCCTCTTTGGATAGACCACGTTCTATATGTGCCATTAGCTCAATCGTACATCAAATGAAACTTTCTGATACGAATGGTATTTCTACACACACAGATAAAGATTTCCACCCTCAGAAAAAGTCTGGTGAAGGCATAAAGTGTGGTCTGATCTGTGGCAGAATGATAAAATGGGGTGTTTGAAGAAATCTTACCCAAAAGATTTTATTATAGACTATGGTCTAATGGACTGTTCAAAACATGTCGTACATGTCAAAACAAATGATCATACTTATGGTATATTAATATAGTGATACAATGTATAAACTTCTTGTCTTATGATTTATTTTATGGTTGCTGTGTTTAGAATTTATCTATTAGAATTAGTAAAAAGAGAAAGCATTTGTGTGTATTAGAATTAATGAAAATAAATGAAATTGCGTGTATTAGAATTAGTGAAAATAAAAAGAAATTGTGTGTATTAGAATTAGTGAAAATAAAAAGAAAATAAAAGAAATTGTACGTATTGTATTACATATTAAAATGTTCAAAAATGAGGATGGAGATAAATATTATTTTGTTTTAAATATTTAACCCTTCCTAAAATCAGTGTCCAATATACTTGTTCTGCACTGTATGAAAAAACAAACATTAATATTCATATTAACATTTTCTCTCCATACAAGTTTTATCACTGCGCCGGCCTTTATCGTTAATAGAAATACGATTCGCCTGAAAAGTATAAATAATTACAACGACAGATACTTGATTTGTTCGATCGAATAATTTTTATCAACGCTGGTATTCTTCGAACTGAAAAGACAGCTCCGTAAATTCTGAAAATGCATCCATTCTAAAAATATCTCTGAAATAAAAGTTTTCCATTTTTGGCGAAACGAATCTGTATAAATGTACGTTTATCAAGCGAAGATGTAGAACACCCCGGAAACATTCATTCACGATTTTATACGATGAATATTCATTCGTTCTAAACACACCTGTATCTGTTCGTTCTGTCTGACTCTGTACTTAGAATCAATTAGAATGATACATGATTCGCGTGCGATGCTCCCATTATGAATGGTTGTTCTTCCAGCGTTGTCGGAAGGCAACCGCAGATTATAAATTTATCGAGTTATCGCTCGAGAAGAAAAATTGCATATGCGTGTACACTCATCTTAGATTTATTCTTCTCTGACTGCCATATTTCTAGCGTAAAATTATACGACCCGCGGCACAGTTAAAATATCGCGTTACTGCCAGCTGTAATAATTGTTTAGCAAATAAATATGCTTGATATTAATTTGTATCTTGACTTCTTCAAGACTGCGAAGACTTATAGAATATTTTGCGGAACGATTGATGATACGTTTACCGAGCGACTCTATTTGCAAACTTCAATGGACGCAACGTGACAAACACGATTGTGTACTGTGTACGGAAGCACGCGTGACTTATTACGCTTACGCATCACGTTGTCAGGTTCACTAAACCCACGCTGTATCACTGATCGCTTTCTAGCTATGAACAGTCAATCATAGCCATAAGTAAAGCGTTACCGAGTCACGCCACGTGAGAAATGACGTAAGGGTGTCGCTTCAAGACGTTGTTACGTATGAAGAATATTTTCCTCATCAGACTTTCTCTGAAGAATATTTTCGAGTTCGTCTCTGGCAGAAGACGCTCTAAATAACGTCCGCTTAACCCCTTCAACGAAGGACCAGACCGTAGTCTGGTTCGTCCATGATGTTTTAACCTTATACAGCCCTTCAATTTTGTATTGAGTTTGCCTATGTTTGATTCCATTCCCAGAAGCTTCCCAATTTCGCATTGGGTTTGTCCTCGACGTCTATAATCTTACAGACTCAATTTTGCATTGGGTTCGTCCACGAAGTTTCAACCTCCTGCAGTTCCTCAACTTTGCATTGAATTCGCCTGTGTTTGATTCCATTCCCGAAGACTTTTCAATTTTGCATTGGGTTCGTCCACGATATTTCAACCTCCTGCAGCTTCTCAACTTTGCATTGGGTTCGCCTGTGTTTGTGACTCCATTCACAGAGGCTTCCCAATTTCGCATTAATTCGTCCTCGACGTCTATAATCCTACAGGCTCCCCAATTTCGCATTGATTCGTCCTCGACATTTATAATCCTAGAAGCTCACAGATTTCGCACTGGGTTCGTTTTCGCACCTAACTAACGAATTGAAACCGTACTCCTAGGGTAATAACCCTTCTGCTGACCTCTCGCGCTGCTCGCGGGGCTGGCTCGTAGCAACGTTCTAACCGTAGCGATCATGATTCGCAAATTGCGTGTGAGATGTGATACAAAGAATCGAATTTTCTTCTCTTTCTTGGATTCTCCGCGTAAATTTCTAAAATGTTTTAAACTTCTTTTTATCACGTAATTGTAAGTAGGTGAAAAATTGGGCGTCGCGTTGGAGGTAATGCCCTGTTTAATGTATCACATTTTGAGATATGTGGGTACCCTATATTGCGGGTTCCAGTCGGGTCGGTAAAATTTGGATGGGCTTGCACGAGTCCCATGATATACGAATATTCGGAAAGCCCGATTGTTTTCAATAGCACAATGCAATGCGACGCGAATAATCGCAGTTTAACATGTTAAGCGCCACGCCGAATTTCTGTACCGTTCCGTTCAAGCCACGGTTAGCCGTAAGGCGGGCCGCTCGCCAATAGACGAATCAGAGTATAAACAGTCAGCCACACTTAGTTAGCCAGACTTAGAGAAGAATCTGGGAAACTAAGTTTTTCGACCGATAGCTTATCCCCCTCAGAAAGTAGCAGATTGGGGGTTGTCGGGTTTCACCGATCTGCACACTTTCCGTAATTTCAATCTGATCGACCTGAAAATTGCCATAAACCCTGACCGCGAGTCTAGAAACGTGTATGCAAAATTACGAAGCAATCGGAGACCAGAAATTTTTTCCCCTATTTTTCGCGATTTTCGACAGGTCATGAGTCGTCCCTTCAGCGTTTGCCAATATTTGGCAATCTTTGAAGGCGTCCCCCGACCAAACTATTACAGCTATCGACATGAGCCCAACGGCAAA
>CM052082.1:13474677-13502902 GCA_028453745.1 Agapostemon virescens
AGCCAGACTTAGAGAAGAATCTGGGAAACTAAGTTTTTCGACCGATAGCTTATCCCCCTCAGAAAGTAGCAGATTGGGGGTTGTCGGGTTTCACCGATCTGCACACTTTCCGTAATTTCAATCTGATCGACCTGAAAATTGCCATAAACCCTGACCGCGAGTCTAGAAACGTGTATGCAAAATTACGAAGCAATCGGAGACCAGAAATTTTTTCCCCTATTTTTCGCGATTTTCGACAGGTCAGTCGTCCCTTCAGCGTTTGCCAATATTTGGCAATCTTTGAAGGCGTCCCCCGACCAAACTATTAGAGCTATCGACATGAGCTCAACGGCAAAATCTTCCCCAAACCTTCCTCTTTAAGCAGAGCACCGCAAAATTTAGGCTAGCATTTCAGGGGACTCCGGGAAGCTACCGTTTATCAACCTCATTTTTCGCATTTTCGCCATTGACCGCCCGAAAGTTCAAAGTCGCGCCACGGCTGCAATTCGATTCCGATCGACCTGAAAATAGCCATACACACTGACCACGCTACTAGAAACGTGTACCCAAAATTACAAAAGAATCGGAGACCTAAAGTTGTTCCTCAATTTTTCGCGATTTTAAGAACGGGGGGTATTCCTATTTCTGCCAATATTCGGCAAATATTGGGCAATCTTTGAAGTCGTGCCCCGACCAAACTATTAGAGCTATCGACATTGGACCAACGGCAAAATCTTCCCCAAACCTTCCTCTTTAAGAAGAGCTCTGAAAATCTTGGCTAGCATTTCAGCCGACTGCCGGAAGGTTCCTTTTATCCCTCCAGTTGGCCCATTTTCACCAGACCCAAAACTTCAACGTCGCAGCACTGCCGCAATTCGCTTCCAATGGACCCGGGAATTGGCATACACTCTGTCTATGCATCTAGAAACGTGTATACAAAATTACAAAGCAATCGGGGACCTGAAATTTTTTCACCATTTTTCGCGATATTCGACAGGTCATGAGTCGTCCCTTCAGCGCTTGGCAATGGTTGGCCATCTTTGACGGCGTCTATTTGATAAAAGGAATCTTCCTGCAGTCGGCTGAAATGCTAGCCTAGATTTTCACTGCTCTTCTTAAAGAGGAAGGTTTGCGGAAGATTTTGCCGTTGGGCCCATGTCGATAGCTCTAATAGTTTGGTCTAAAGGTTATTTTGGTTTAAAGAAAATTAAGGAAACACATGTTTAAAAGATACTGTTTAAAATCTTGCACATTTCTTCCTTAAAACGTTCTGAATTTTTCTGTTTCAGTTACAACTAAAGTATTGTAATATGCTTCCATTAATTGTAAGTTTAGATTAACACTATCAAGCGGGAAGTGCTGGAAACGCGGAAGTTAAAGATTACGTGGTGATTATATTGTTTCAAAGGAAAATACGGGAAAATCTCGTGAAACTATACACTCGCGAAATTGTCGTCACTCGAAGTAGCTTGATGCTAATACTCTTATCATCCGTATAGCACGCAACAGTCGGC
The DNA here is from genome assembly GCA_028453745.1 of Agapostemon virescens. NCBI lineage: Eukaryota > Metazoa > Arthropoda > Insecta > Hymenoptera > Halictidae > Agapostemon > Agapostemon virescens. The sequence goes on from CM052082.1 coordinate 13,476,171, forward strand.
CGTCGGAATTGGTAGTCGACTCAGCTCGTGCAGCTAAACATGGAATGCAACCAAATTGCGTCCTCGAAACAGCAGTTCTTTTGACGTGGCAATTGGAACAAGAAAAAGACATTAAGTGATCCTTGCTAGCTAAAAATACATATCTTAAAAATTTCTGTGTGAGCGTCGTCCTCGTAGAACGATTGTAACAGAACGTTTAACCAGTCTCCATAATGGTTTGACAAATAATTTAAATAATTTTTACAATTTTGTAAGACCAAATAGTACAGGAATGTACATACGAGTAGCGATGTGAAAGTTATTTAAATAATAGTTTAGCAATTTTTAATGACGCATCAGAGGCACCAGTCGAGTGCTAAAAGTTAACACTAAACCTGCCACCATTAGTATTAGTTTCCATATTGTTTATTTTCCAATTATTTCAATTGTTATTGGATCTTTTTATATAATATAAAATATTTTTCGAATTAATATCTTTAGTGAAGCACATATTATAATAATAATCCCACGGAGTTTAAGTAAATGAATTGTTGTCATTTTTGTAAAGCAACATATACCAGTTACTTATAACTGTCGGTAGCTTTAGCGATAATGATCCAGGTATGCACGCTCGAGTGCATGCGGGAAGTAGAATTGGTTGACCACGATCAAACGCCTCAGACGGAACCCATTTAACACTAAGTAATCACCAATACCTAACAACCATTAAAGTTAGCTAGTGTCGACTGTCTTACAAAAATTTTTTATTAAAATATAACCCTTTGCACTTGAAGAAATTCCATTCCAAAATCGAAACAATATTTATACCGATAATAACTCCATTGTACGTAGTTTATTTCTATTACTCCTACTTACGACATTAAAACTTTTATCGTCATCTTAACTGCAATTTTAGTGATATAAAATTGCTAAATAATATTATGGTAATTTTTAATGGCGTCTTAGAAGCGTCATTCGAATGCTAAGGGTTAATATACAAATTAATAGCAGATTCATTCAAAACAAACATTTGTTAATGTTTTTACGGACGGTTCAATATGGAGCATTTCTGATCAGAGAAATGTGTTTAAGTTTTCATTTGCCATGAGAGCTCTAAAATGAGCCAAGGTTTATTGCTATACTATTATCGTTCATTAAATTACCACAGCGCTATCATTGGCAAATACTGGAGAACGGAAAATGTATTGTTCAAACAATCCTTCGATCCACTGTAGGATAAATTTTGTTTTAAATTACTACAGCGCATAGATAAATTGCACACAAAGTAATTACGCCCATTAAAATTTCGTAGGGAATTATATCAGCATCGTTTGGAAAGCATGTAGACACGAATGAAATTATAGTTACAACTAACATCGATCGTTATCGTGCTAAAGAATCTTCCCTGACCAAATGTAACGGTTAATTTAAATCTGATTGCGATTTAACCATGCCCCAATTCTAACGTTCCTTTAATTGAATCTGCAGTTAACGTCTACTTTATCACGACGCTAATTTCAATCCCACACCACCCACAATTTAGACCTCGGTTAAGGTTACCGCTACGCACCAATTAGCATACAATGCGAATGTTATACTTGATGAGAAATGAGGAATTATTTTATTACCATGCGCTAAGCACGGAAAGATATTCAGGTACAACACTAATTACCCGTCAGAAAGAAAAGCGAGAATTTGCAAGAATTGCGAGAACTAATGCGTTGCTGCACAGATAAAAAGCGCGTGAAGCATTTCACGCTACGCGTCACGATTTCATTTTCGAGTATTTTACTGGTTTTGATCAACTGCATCATAAGCCTTGATGTAACTTTAACCTGAGCTAAAATATCGCAGAAGAGAGTTTCGGTGCAAGCTCCAGCTTAACTAGCTTTACCAAACTGACATTAGGGTCAGTGTAAGCGTAGAAAAGCTACTTCAGGGTTTACCCCTTTGTCGCACAAGGAACAAATATGTCGATTAGAAAAAGCTACTATACGAATAAAAAATTAAAACAGGTAGTTCAATACATATTTTGATGTTTAATTTCGTCAGATGGCTGCATATTATTCCACGTTACAATAAAATTTAATTATCCGAATTAATCGTATTTAAAATGATCACATAATTAAGCAACTCACATTATAAGTAGGTACCTATTTTCCTCCGTTGACTAGTTAATCGACTGAAAACTACAAATTTTTTGTGGTAATTGTGAAAATCATAGAATGAGTTGATTTTGTTTATTTTTAAACGTCGTGATATTAAAAGTAAGAGCTCATTGATGTTTAATGTCTTCTTTGATATTTGTATTGTTTAAATTTAATTTTTTATATTATTTTCTCTATTCACTGTTTAAATCTAATTTGTTATAAATATATAATATTTTAAGTTCATTGACATTATATGAAAAATTATCATTTATTGTATTTAAGGACATTTTTGATTTTCGAAAAATTTATACTATTACAATCTTGTGGAGAATAAAAGAAAGAATTTAAAAAAATTATACAAGACTTACTTTTAACTGTTATTTTACATATACTTGTTATATACCGGCGTAAGTACTATACGCAATAGGCAAATGTAAAATGTTTAACCTGTTTTCATAATTTCTTTTATTTATACGGGACATAAGAGGTTCGTTACAAATAAATAATGAAACTGGGTATTTAACTACATCAATAGCATGCAAACAATTATATGTTGTAATATAATTGAAAGCTATTACACACGGCACAATTAAAAGCGATCAACGCTTTTGTATCAATATAATATATCGTAATTGATTTGATGAAACAATTTTTAATCTTGTGAAACAATTAGTATAAAATTTTTATTAAGAAATGAACGTGCCGGCATTCGTATTGTTAGTAAAACACGGTAAAATTGTAATAAATGTATAATTAATATTCTGATATGAAATATTTGAAATGTTCAGGTTCTGCTATGTCAAAATTAACTTAGTTTTAGTCACAAAATGTACTCACACAAATATTCATGCGTCTCTCGTTAAGTTAATTATGCAGTACCTTGTTTGGCTAAAATATAATGTAACAAGCCCTCATTAAGAGTCATCCTAAACATACTTCGATGTTGTTAACACCGTATTCGCTGTAATAAGTATCGTCGGTATACAAAATTAGTATAAGTATACAAAATTATCTGGAAAATGGTATCATGGAACAAAACAACGTTATTCAACGTCAAAAAAGCGGTCGATGTGTGTACGAGAGTGGAAGATAAACAATTATATCGATTCGTCTAATTCATTTTGTACATAATGAAACTTATGGGAGCTTATAGTTCTTTGAAAAATATTTTATCGGCAACCATCCACTTTGAAGGGGTGAAAATAGCCCTCAAAGTTCCGGTATTTTTTAAATATCTCGAAAACCAGAGATCGAGAAAATTTGAATTTTTATTTAAATTGTGTGTTTTTCAATGGGAAACGATGTCGCGCAAGAAAATTTAGCAAAAGTTTTTTGTTATACAATAAAGCTATAATCTTGATCGCCAAATTGTTGATTTAGTCATTAAAAATCGTGTGGATCTGAAATTTCTACTGAAGGTAGTCGCTTTCCACTAATTCGCACTGCATTTCCTTATTTTTCCCAAGCTAATGCATAGTTCCCAGCTGCCTCTTCAATAGTACGCTATTTATTTATATGTCATTGCTAAACGTAAACATTTTGTAAATAAAGATGTTGCAGAAATTATGAGAAGTGTAACATTACTTTTTAAGAGAACGACTGAGATGGGATTCTTAACCCGGACCAGTAGAATACGATTAAACAAAACAATGTTGTAATTTTTTTACCTTGATTTTCCAAATCGTAGACATAGAATCACGCTATGGTGGCCGTGACATATAATTTTTAGAACCCCTGCATATATTAAAATAATAGAAAAAAGCGATGAAGAATTAAAAGAATTAAATTGGTAACAGTATGGCGTCTGCGTACAGTGACATAAATCGCTTTTTGCCGAAAGGTTGGCGGGACGTAGTATACAAAATTGATGTGTAAGAACGTCCTCAATATTTTAACACATCATGGAATTGTAAGCTTTGCATCACAAATGCAGCTTTGTGATACCAAATATTGCACCCAAGGTAACAATTTAAAGATAGAGTTACCATTCGAATGAAAATATTTGTATATTTATCCTGCTGTTAGAGGATTATTAAATTTCGCACAACGAAGCTAATGGGTTGAGCAATCTGACATTTATGACAATCATTGTTTAACAAAATTCTGTATACGTAAATAAATCTGTAGGCTGACTGCTACAGAAGACATAGATGCACAATCTTCTTAAACAATTTGTTTTTAATGTGTTTTATTGGAGTACACTTTAAAGAAATCTTGATAATATTTACGGTAGATAATTGCATAAGTTCATGCATTCATGCATGGCATTCTTACAAAATAGTAGACTATTCATAAAACAGTAAACAAGTTGTTGATCGCGTTACACGGGAGTCTAATATTTTGTCAGAATATCATGACATGAACTTATGCAATTATTTACCGTAAATACATGTATTTTCTGTAGCAATTAATGTATAGTAAATATACAAAACATTATGTCAGAATTTTCTACGCTGACTGCTACGGAAGATGTAAATACACAATCTTAAACAATTAGTGTCTAACGTGTTCTATGGAATTATACTATAAACAAATGCGGATAGTATTTACGGTAAACGATTGCATACGTTCATGTCACGGCATTCTTATAAAATAGTTAGGGCAGCCTACGTTTATGCATGGCGCCATCATCCAGAAAGGGCTAAACCGATTCCAATGTTATTACGTTAAGCCCGAGCTTATGTCAAAACTGTTCTCGTTGATGCTACGGGGTTGTTTAGCGATACCCAGCAAGAACCGGGGAATTTGGTTAAGTGCCACTAAGTAGACACGTAAGGTATGAGGAATGACCGTGTATTCATCGATGGCACAGGTGAATGGGCGATACGGTGATAGCGTTGTGTACTGAGACGCGCTTATACGCGTATCCAGGATGCTGTTTATCGACACAGAAGTGAAGCTAGATCGTGACTCCTGGGACTAACAGGGATGCAAATGACTGTCCTATATCACATCAAGGATATATTCATAGACAAAGGAAACGTATTCGGGCATTGCTATCCTGAGAGAGATTACGCGGAATTGCAATATACCGACCTATTGTCATTCCTTCATTTCTTTTCACTGTCTGGACAATGTAGCTGCTATACATATAAGTGTCTTATGCTTGCGGCCACATTCAAGCTACACCTAGCTGCAACGCCAGCCACAACGCTATTCGAGGATAGTGCCTTAATTATTCTGATGTACCTACTTAGTATTCTTGTCAGAGTTTCATCGAAGCGAATATGTCTTCTTAACACTGGAACTGTCGAACTGGTCAAAGTTACTTGTTTATGATTTGTTATTTTACAGTTCTTGAAATTGTAAGAACGTATCCGCGAAAACTTCTTCAATTAAATGTTTCATTAAAGTATACAGGATGTCCTAGGGTTTAAGGATCAAACTTTGTCAGTATATTCTATGGCATTAAATAAGAAGAAAATGTTATGCATTGCAAAAAACGTATATTAAATAAATAATATAAATGAAACAAGCAAATATTGAATAAAACTGCGAAACTAATTTAGACTACAGAAAATTTTGTTTTAACAATAAACATACTATTTTTAATTATATTGTATTTGTATTTAATTATCAAGTATCGTCTATGGTAATTACGTGTGAAAGATGACATCTGTCAAATAACCACGTTTTCAGATATCAATTCGAACATCAAAATTTTTTATGACATTTCCGCATGTTTGCTCGTTTAATTCACCATTTTCATTTCTAATGTTGTTTTTCAGGTTATTAATTGTTGCTGGTTTGTTGGCGTAAACTTTGTTTTCTAAATAATCCCAGAAACTATGAAATCTGAAAATATGAAAAATATGAAATTAATTTTTCTTGTTGAAAATAAACATTGTTAAAAGAAAGTGACAAGAAACAAACAGGGCGTTGGACAAATTATTCTCATTCAACATCCTAAAGGTATTTTAGGATATCTCCGTGTACAATCAGTTTTCCAAACACAGTTCGCAAGTTTCGATGTTCCATATTACCTGCTGCTCCATAATACTTGCTGTTATGCGTACACACGAGTATCATTTCGTAATACAGCGTTTACGAGTCGCATTACTAAATGTATATTCACCGGACTCTGACAATAATTAATCTTATTACAGTTTCGAATAAGTTACTCGCCAGCAGTCATTCAGTTAGCTCATGTCCGCGTCGGAAGTTACAACGATTGTGTCGGGAAACGTACCTGGTAGTGTTGCAAAAGCCGTTTCATAACTTTTAACGAGAATAACGAAGCTTGCTCGGCGTAGAAAAAAAACACGGATCACTTTGGCAGCACACCTGTTCGGTTCGGAATGAGATCGTGCGCGCTTTCTCGCCGGTGCACGGTGAATGCTATCAGGGTGGCCTGAATAAACGAATCTTCTATTCAGCCAGCTGATCGCGTTACGTGGGCCTATGAATGGGTCGAAAAATAATCAAACAGAAAGCAAAAGTTAACTTCGAACGCAAGGAATTTAACTCTTAAGTGTATGATTCGCTGCTGCTTTCGATTTCCATGAAATTAGCTCGACCCCGGACACATTGGCCTCTTTTTACTTCAATGTGCATGCACATTCGACGCGCGTGTAGCACCATTTCATCTGAAAGCATCGCTGGAATCGATCTTTCTGAAACGAATCGTACGTATATGACCGTGCATTACTGCGGGTGTTACAGACCGCGAATCTTTATGCGATTATACCACAACGCGATTGTCAGACAAGAATAAACGTTTCCCTAGGATTTCTATTCTTCTACATTATCGACATCCTTCCGAATCTATCGACGCAGACGATAAACTTCTGTTTTATCCGAGACTCGCAATGTTCATCTATAAAAATTTAAGTCGCGCGAATATCTGCAGTGCTCTAATATTTTACTACATTTTACTAGACTGTTATGTTCAGTGTAGTGTACTTTACATGGTTATCTTACATATCTTGCTTGTTTCTTATGATAGGAGAAACGATGAGAGGCGAAGAGTATTCTGGGCCACTTTTTTCGAGATTTCAAGCTCATCGAAATGTTTTTAAATAAGATTACATATTTTCATTATGATTCTTTTGTTTAACCCCAAGTTATTTCAAACCTTTGCATCAACAATAGTTCTATTTCGTATTTTTAGTATTGTACATATAACTCTTTTTTTAAATAAAATACATATATATTGTTATAAGTGATTGTATTGGATATGGCTGCTGTTTTTCCACATATTTCCGAAGTTTTAGAAGTTATACGGTTACCTATGATAATTTAAAATAATAGGGACTTTTTATGTTATAGGTTATTTTATCTATGTTTATTATAGCTTATTTTATGTTATATATTATTAGAAGTTTTTTTTATGTAAAATTAAATAAATATATTTCGAACAACAGTAACTTTAATTAATATATAAATATATACATGAATCGGAGGTGGATCAAGTACTAGCGAGAAAGTCTTGATCTACTGTCCCTCTGTCGGTGAGCGCAGGAGATACAGCTGCCACACTATCACCGAGAGAACAAAAGTTATAGCAGCATTCTTTTGGCGATTAAGGTGTGCAGTTCGAAATTCTATCCTGCTTTCATTTTACATTTTAATTCGTTCAATTATTAAACATTTTTAAATTATAGTAAGACCCGGGTTAAACAGCTACGTCGTCCCAATCCTACATCTATTCACTATTTCCAGAAATATATTTGAAATCTTCGAGTTGTTTGTCTCGAAAGCTAGTATATGTAACACCTGGACTGTTACATGCAATCACGGGTATTAAAATTTCAACTTAATAAAAGATATAATGTTTATCTTCCCAAGGTATTCGTACTTCTCAACAACCACGTTTTCGCATTGGAATTGACAAGAACAAAATACAGTAAGAACGTAGATGAATCGCATGGTTTGGTGGTCGTGGCATTTCCATTTTTCACTCGGCTGCATCAACAAATTGTGTTATTCAGATCATTAACAAACTTCGTCTTTCTGGTAAATGTTTTAAGTGAATGCTCGCTGCGGATCATAATGAGATCGTTAACGCTATTTCGCGGTGAAATCTCCTACTAAGTTATTCAAAACAATGTTCAGTATATACTCTACACACGAACGCACAATATTAATTATGTTTAGAATCTGTAAATTAAAAATAAAACCACTGTGTACTTAAACTCGCTATATTACATATAGATTATTATGTTCTTTGTTGATTTACTAGTAATTGTAGTAATCGATCTGCTAAAGTATTTTATTATTTTTAATGTCACATATTGGTGATGCAACTCGTTGGAAATTCAAATTTCAATGACATATTGATCATTCATAATTTGTTTCGTATGTATTACTTTAGTAGGTTGTATTTTACATATTTAATAAATCCGTCCAATATAATAAAATAACAGCAACAATAAAATTTTCGTATCACACTGATATACGTTATTAAATTATACAACTTCCACAATAAAAGGTAAATATCCTTTTTATTTAAAACTGTGAACATAAATTTGAAAAACCTATAGATGTATGTTCTTGTATCTTATCAGAATACTTTAGTTTTATTTAGATTTATTTAGATTTATCATTAGTTAACATTATATTCGTTCATTGTTAGTTAAAATCATACCAACATCATTGCACAATCATCACTTATTACCGTCAACTAACATAATTCCATCACCTTCTTATCAAACATCCCAAGATCTTTTCAAAACTTATGATTTTACCAATGATTCGTTGTTACCTATGTCTCTTTCATATTCGATGTCACATTCGATCTTTTATTAACCCTTGCAACCCCTAAACCTCTCCATTCATGTTAGAACAGTAACAGTATAGTAACGGTATCATAGTATAGTGTGTGTAATTAGTATAATAAAAGTGTTGTAAGGGTACAGTAACAGCATAATAACAGTATAGAAGTGTGTCGGACAATATAGTAACGATATAACGGTATAGAAGTGTATGGTTAGTATAGTAAGTGTATCGTAAGTATATAGTTATTATAGTATATAATATAGTTATATATAATATGGTTAGTATAGTATGGGTATCGTAAGATTATATTAACGGTATAATAACAGTATTGAAATGTATGATTATTATATTACCATAAAAGTATCGCAATTATTACACCAATTCTATTTGAAGAATAGTAAACGTACTTTACATTAACGAATTTTTAATTATAAACTGTTATACCTAAAATTTATTTTGCTATGCATGTCGTCAATGAATTTTGCAAATGCAAGATTGAAACATATTATTTTAGACTTCAAATTAACATAATCGAAATATTTCATACGTCGACGTGGCACTCGTGTGTGACGGAGCAACAACACCGTTCAGCAATTTACTTTTTATAAACAATCACGTTCATGACATAGACAATAGACACGTGCGACACAGCGCTAAATATTTGTTACTGAATTTTGCTCGAAATTATTCTAGTTTATAACTTTACAATTGCTACAGTGAAATTCGAACAAACGACCGTTGCGAGAGTGAAAGAAATAATATACTTTTCAGCAAGTAACGAATATATCGCTATGCAATACGTGCGGATTTTACGAAAGGTAAAATTTAATTTCTGTATAATCCGAAGTGACGCAGAACTTTTTAATAAGTTTTTGAGAGATTTTAGCACTTGTTAGGACAGTCATATCAGCGTTCTCCTGTGAGCTGTGTTAACTAATTAATTTAGAAAAAATTAACAATTAAAATGAATGTTACCGGCTTCACGGCAGTAACATTTTTACCCACGAGTTCGAGTTTCGTCGCGTTGATTATTCAATTTTTTAAATTTTCTAGTACTTTATCTACTGCTAACCATTTGCTCATATTATTTATTCACCTGTTTGCATTCGTTTTAATTGTATCATATACTTTAACTGTTCAATGGTAATTGAAAAAGTTGAATGTTAGCTGATAAGTAATAAAAACACAATATATATTTATTGAAAACAATTGTACAAATCATTCAATATGATCGATTAAGACAAATAAACGATGTAAAAATTATGTCAACATTTAAATCAGAGAAAATAATATTTAGGTAAACTTGCAGGTTAACTTTAATTGATTCGTAAGCTTACTTTATTAGTACTTTTCGATAAGAATATTAAATGAAATATTATTTAATCATTTTATCTAACAATAATTGCTACAATTGCAACAAGTGTTATCTAACGATATTATTGAACCTAATTTTATTTAATAATGATAGTGAAAAAAATCTTCTTATTTAAACAATCCCAATGGTTTTACCATGTAATATAAAACTGTAATTACTAATGACATCGAAAGTTAGCTCATATCCTTGTGAAACTTAAATTCGTCCAACGAAACTCACATTGTAAGTACCATACAATTTTAATAGTTAATACCTCGTAAACTATTAGCTAGTTACTCTCAACTGTGTGTATTGCCTTGGCGAGTGTTGGAATCGTTCGAAGACTCGTTAAAGTGTCAACGGAACACTTGTGAAACTTCCATCGTAATTCAGCTAAAACGAAGCAACACTGCGCGCTGAGAGTTAAGAATGAATGTCTGTGAAGAACTGTGGTTTTTATTGCTTTATCTTTGGTTGATATACAGTTATTATATATTATACTTATATACTATATATATTATACTTATATACTATCTATATTATACTTATATACTACATTATATATATATATTATTTATATATATATTATTTATACATATTATATTACATACTATATATATTATACCTATTTATTACATGATATATATATTATACTAATATATTACATACTATATATATTATACCTATTTATTATATGATATATATATTATACTAATATATTACATACTATATATATATTATACTTATATAATATATTTGTATTATATTGTAGTAAATCATATTTTGTGTTACTAGTTTTTTCGTGAATGGCTGCGTGAAGTCCAGATGTAGGTTAAGTTTATTGTTTCAAAATTTTCATGAAATAATTAATTTTTCGACTTTTTCGACTGACCGACTTTAGTTATAAAAGAGTGTTGCTTTTCTTTCTTACATAAAAGGTTCCAGATAACATAAAATCAACCCCTACCTGGTTGCACCACCGATTACATGACACCCTGTGTATCAATTATCAATAAAAGTATGTCTAATACTATTTTAAGTAACAAAAGTTCAAAGCAACTATATTTAAGATATATATAATAAACTACATTTTATTTTCACATATTATTTATTCTCCTTATTAAAGCAATTATTTACAAAACTAAAATTAATCCTTTTTTATTGATTTTAGTTTAAAATCAAAAAGTTGAAACACTTTTCTTAGAGTATTTCGTCTATTATAGAATAATTAGATTTCAATAGTGGGATGTTTTAATTAGTATGATTACACGTTTACAAATCATTTGTATATACATTTTGCAATTAATTAAGTATGTAATTAATTATCGGTGCGTCAAATGTTTGCGCAATTATTAATCAGATAATAGCGAATAATAATTATGTTATTTGTGTTTCAGATAAACAACTGGTAAAATTACACTGGGAAACTCGAAATTGTCGTCTCTCAAGGTGTACTGTCGTAAACAGTAATATTGCTGATTTCCAAACGGTATTTTTATTAATTCATTAAATATCAAAAACTTTAAAGGAACCGAAATATAATATAATCAAAACGATATAAAAAATTATTCATATACCTATTTTGAATGTTTTGTACCATGTCGATTTCACTTGCATATATTGTTTTGTGTCATTTGAATAAAAACACATTGGTTCACAAAAATGAGATACTTTTTAAAACAGAATAAGTTTTTCAAAATTGGACCAAATAACTTGAATTTGTTTAAATGTGGAAAAAACTAGCCTGCTAGATAAAATCCGAGAAGATTTTAAATAAAAATATGAATTGTTTTAAATTATAAAAGAAATTATAAAATAACGCTTTTAAACTTTTTCGGTAACTTACGAGCTGCAAAAATAGAATATGTAAAAATCAAAAGTCGCAAAAAACTGAGATTTTCACTATCTTTAATCGTTTGTAGCTCATAAAGAGATTTAGACATAAACTGATTTAGATAAAAATTTCAACATGTATGTAAACTACAAAGATGTGCAAAACGTAGTGTACAAATTTTGGTTACACTCTCAGATAAAAAGTTTAAAAACATAATTTTTTATTTCAGTTATCATTGCAATGAATTTTTATTTATACAAAAAACAATGTATTTATACAATTATCTCAACACAAAAATTCGAATTGTTTGGTCCAATTTTAAAAATTTTATTCCGTTCTAGATTATGTCCGAATATTTTCGCGACCGACTGTGTGTCTAATGAGAGATTTAAGGCTTTCACGGTCCGGCGTTACATAGTTCTTACCGCTGAGGCTTTCGGGTATTAGCCGTGTCCTTGTGGAATTATTTTCCCAATGTTCCGCAAGCATTGCAGCTAGCTTCGTTAGGGAGGGGTCAATGGATGTTACAAATGTGTTGGCACAGGCTTTATGAAAATTTATAAACAAAAATCAAAATTATTATTGGTTCACCGATAGACCTGACCTGACATGCTGATAACGATTGTTTTAGTCACTTGGCTCGACACTGGTAACAAAAAGTAAAGAAATCTCGAGGAATAGTGTTCGCAATGCGACGAGTGCGATCACGGATCCGGGGTTGTTGCTTTCATCACAACTGCAGTGTACAGTCTGTGATATCTCGACGTCAGATATATTTTCATGACTTTTTATCGACCAGTGAATTAAATAGGAAGCAGAACTAGTACATAAAGGATCGAAAACGATTTGAAAGATGGAAATAATAGTGCCATTCAATGCGTAGATATTGAATACGCCACTAACCTGTATGAAAAATAAAAATTTTCTACACGATTTAACAAAACATGGGAACCATATAAAAAGTTCTATCTTTGGTCCTAAATTCTATTATCGATGCTTCTAAATTTTATTAGTATCCTTTATATTCTACTTGTGTTATTAATAAGTATTTAAAATTCATTGTTTCAGCCCTTTGCATTTCAAATAATTTTAATTCCAAAATTTATATATAAAATTTATTTATATATAAATTATTATAATAAATTATATATATAATAAATAATTTGAAGGAAAATATTATTCAATCCTCCTTCCTTCTAATTATAAAATATAAAACTAAAGTGTATATATTTTAAATTGTGGAGCTCTTGCTTGCATTCGCTTTAAATATTTCTGAATAACGTGTTTCCTGCTTAGAATGATGATGATGATGATGGTTTGATATTGTAACAGTATTGCATTTTTATGATAGTTCGTTATCTTGTGTTTCTTATACCATACTTTTTTCAATTGCTAAAACGGCACATTTTATTCACATGTATTCTATTCACTAAATAGATAATCTGGTTTAAGTAATTTATAAATAAATATTTCCAGAACTTTGTGAATTTCATACTAAATAATCGCAGATAAGATTGACCTTGAACGACTTCTTTAAAATCATCTCTTCATACGATTGTGTCGTGTTCTACTGATGGAGGAATAAAAAGAAAATTGACCTTGAAATAGTCAAAAATTTTTTAACAGATTATTGCCGATCTTAAAATGCAGAATTTAGTCGTAACTGTTTTTACACATAATTTATACAGCACATAATAATAAATAAGACGAATGCTTCTTCTTTTAGCAAGCTTTAGATGTCAGGTATTCCACCTTACCAATCTTTAAAGATTCCGCTTTGTGAGTTAGTGCGGGACATGGTTAAAAGCGACCATATTGCGTCGAATGAACAGTAAAAAGAATTAACGCGTAAACATAACCAGCGAGCTGGAAAATACATTGAGAGAAAAGAGCATCTGGAGTCTCATTGTGGTTTAAAGAAGGGTAAAGAGCCGTTGACGAAGTTTTAACAGTTCCACTATTGTGTAACTGAATCAATAATGTCTCCGCAGCCTGTGTACACTTTTGTATTTTCAAAATGCACACGTAAAATGAGAAACGTGAACGAGCATTCATCATTGCATGCTTACAATTAGCAAAAGAAACACTCTCGCTGCGCGGACAAAAGCTCTCTATCTCTATGGTAAAATAAATCAAATAAAGGCAACGAGTGTCAGAAATGATAAAAACCGTGGAAACACATTCGCGAGATGGAGTTTTATTACAAAGCAGCGTTAATGAAAATAAAATTAATTAAATGAAAAAGCAACATAATTGAGACAGCTAAATATTTTATGCTGCAAGCATTTCGCAAACATTCGGCGCAACCATGAGTTTCCGTTACTGGCTATGGTACATCTTATTCAATCAATCGAAATTAAATGATAATATTCGTATAAAACAGCGAACCTGTATATAATTCTGGATTCGTCGAAGCAAACATTATTTTTCGTAAAATACAAAACTGTGATGATATAATAAATTACAAACATTTTTATGTTTTTCTATGTAATTCAAATTATTAAGAGAAACACAGATTTTCAAAATGCATTCGATTCAAAAATTGTTATTTTGCAATCTGTAGTATAATAATAAATTTATTATTATTTTATAATTTTAAGTATTTTATAATTTCAAATATTATTTCCAGTAATCTGAAAAATTTAGACTTTTAATATTTTTAGTGTGATATATTACTTTCATACATGGTAAATGGATAAGATTCCATCCTGAGCAACAAACAGATGTTAAATGCAACTTTGTGGTTATAATAATATTATATTGTATTAACAATGTTGAAATAGTACTGTTAAGAGGTGAAACAGCATGGCAGCAGTATGTAATAATAATAAATAATAGCACCGATGGAAATGTTCAATAATCCATGAACATGTCGAAGAATACAGAACAAACTATTTATTTATTTCAGCCATAATTCCAGAAAGTAGAAAAATACAAGAATTTTAAAATATTATACTGCATACTATGGCTTCGAATAGAAAGTTATTTTATTTCTCTTACTTTTAAATAAATTGCGAAATTGTGAACGTTGCATAGATGTGGCAACACTGATGCAAGATAAAGGAATCACCTTGTATATGTTGTGATTTCGAACAGAATAGATTTTGCCTTGTTATCTTATCCACCGTATAGATCTAAGCGATTACGGATCTCATCAAACTCGTACGAAGTAGCAATTTCATTTCAGTTCGTTGGTTTCGTGTACTTCTCTTTCTCGAATTCTTGTTGGAGTAAAAATAGTATCCACGTAAAGGGTTAACTACAGAAGATTCCGAAACAAACCTCTACTGATCCGTCTGAGCTCCAAACGATTCAATTTCAACAATCCCAAGTAGTAGACAATATACATATTGTTACGACGGCTGACCATACGAAATCGTAATCTAAAATTTCTTCGTGATTAACGACCCCTGAGGAAATAATAGAAGATAGGGGTGGTCGTGGATTCATTGTGCCGACAGACAATCAAAGACAGTCGAGATTTGTCTGCCGAATGAAATAGACAGCAAAATTGATGAAATAATATAAATTGTATTTTGCTGTGTATAATTATAAATTTGTAAATAAATAGTCTTTTATGTGAACAACCCTTAAAGAAATAATAGAAGATAGGGGTTGTCACAGATGTGTTATGCAGACAGACAATTAAAGAGAGTCGAGATTTGTCTGCTGAATCAAATAGACAAGCAAAATTGGTAAACTAATCTGAATTGTATTTTACTGTGGATAATTATATATTTATGAATATATAATCTCTTATGTGAAATACCGCGTCGCGTGTAGTGCGCGGAACGCGCAACAATATGTACGTAGAACAACGTTGGCCACGAATGGCGTTTCTACTATACTTCAGACCCTCTTCAAGTGTCATTGTTATGATAGGATAACGAGAATCGTTAACGACAGCGATTCCTCCGTCCGGTGCAGATGGTTTTAGCTGGTTCCGCGCTTAGCATTTTGGTTTTCTTGACAGCTCAGGCGGAATAGAGGAATATTGGTTTATTTTGCAAGAAGTAAAACCCACTACTCACGCACTGAATTGAAATATAATGTGGCAGCTTTACCTCCTACGCTCACCAACAGAGAAATTGACAGATAATTGAATGTCCTTTCTCGTTAATGTCTGATCCGTCATCGATTCCTGTATAAACCGTCCTTCACACTAGAACAAGTTATTATAGAAATTATGAAAACAGCATCAGAAAGTTTCGAATAAATTTATTCATTGAAGCTGACATAATGACCAAAATTGTACAAGGCTTTAATAGATGCAGTCTTATTGTTATTATAAAGGTATATACATCGGTAGGATTTATTACTCGGTAGTTTTAGTGTTAATAAATATAAAGAACTGTGCAGAAACATATTTACAGCACTAGAGAGTCACATTAACAAACTATACTGCTAAATGTTACTAAATATCTCTTTAATCACAAAGTATTATGTTCTAGTCTCTTTTCGAAGCATACCACTTAAAATAATGTCACTGCCAATCAATTTTATTTGATATGTAAAATGTAATTGATCGGAAATGCTAATTGCTCAAGTCCTCCTCTTCCCATTCGAGAAGATTCTGTTTAGCATTTCTTATTAGCATTGATCAGTATGTCATTGGAGAAAGTGTGGACGAAGAAGTGGCAATCAACTAGGGACAAACCTCCCTAATCGACTCCATAATCTTACGGTGTCGGATAGAATGACAACATCCGCTCTAGTTTTTCATGTCCCATGAAATTAGGGGAAAATTAGTATGGTTTGTACATGTTATCGGTATATAATATTTTTGCCTGGAAAATAGTACGTTGCGTGTAATTTATGCGATACTAATTTCAATGAAAACGGCTATGCAGTAACGTGTCATCGAAGACGTAGAAAATAACAGACAAGAAAATTTATTAATCACATAACGATTTTAAAATGGCCATAGAGAATATTAAGGGTAAGGTGGTTTAAAAATAAAAATCGTTTTCATAGAAACTTATATTCAAGAGTGTCTCCTTAACGTACATGTATTATACATCTATTTTGACCAAGACTATCAAAATTGCCATTTAATTAAACAAGTTTTGGGGATTAAATAAAATAAATCATTTACGCAAAGACCAACAAGACACAAGACCTTCTTGTGTCTTCAAAATATACCACTCAAAATATATTTAAAAACATTGATAAATGATGAATTTAATATATTTATTAGAATTAATTGTAAACGAACGATACATAAAATATGTCAGAATAGATGGCGAAACAAATCAATACAACACTGGAAATCAATATCCAGCGAACATATGATAATCAAAGAATAACGCAGATAAAATCTAGGAGACGTTGACCCTGCTCGACACATAGAAAACGATCGTATGGGCGATTCACCAACAATAAACAAACCAGTAAATAATTCTAAATATCGTCAATTACAAAATTGTAGAAATTAATACAGCCAGCGTCTGTATGTTAATCTCCTCTATACACTCTTTCACCAAATTTGTAATCAAACGATAAAGACGTTCTTTGAATTTGTTTATTCTGTCTGGCAATCATATCATCAAAGTAAGAAGCAGTGAAGAACACATTGGAGTATAATGTAACATTATTTAACTACACCCAGTACAGCTTTCATTATAATCAAATACATCTCGAAACTCTCTCAACTCGAATGTTCAACACACTGTAGGGTCGTTGAATTTATGAAATAGTTATTACGAAGATACATTACAAACAAAGAACAAATGTGTAATTAAAACCATAGTGTTAACAGGAGGAATATTTTATGGAGGTCAAATTAACAATATGATTAAGAGACCGGGAAATCTGGCTACCGCGTTTGCAGTCCATTCGTTTGATTCCTACATATTTAATGATTCCATTACGACCTACAGAGAACTTCAACCATGGTTTATGGTACACTTTAGCACTCCGTTTATATGAATTTTGTGTTAACCTTTGCGTGTGACTATATTGTTTACATACACTCTGCTTATTGTACTAGAAACTTAGAACAGTTTCAATTATTATGAAAAATATTTTATTTGTATTAATTATAGAGGCCATTCAAGCCAGGCAGGTCTGCACAAATTCAGAAAAAAACATCGCATGGAGTTAGTATGGAAGTAACAGCTTATTCACCGTCGGACAACCCCTTTCGGACAGGTAACATCTACTCAACGCCCAAAAGATGACCGCTGAAGCTAGTAGACGAGGACATCCTGAGAGATGCCACGATTTTCGTCTCTTTCTACGGGTGGCGCGATTTCGGGGCACTATGCAGGTGCTATGAAACACCTACATGCCCTGGACGCGTAACCACCCCTCGAGAAAATCTGGTGGCAGAGCGTGATCGTGGACATGCGTGTGACGTGCGAGACGAGCGAATCCGACCTGCGTGTGACATACAGGTCAATCTAGATAGCTCTGCAGCGAGCAATTGCTGTCGCTATAGGCAAAGACTGGAAAGAAATCCTTGGTACTGTGGCGGCTGTACCTCCTACCCTCGCCGCCAGAGGGACAGCACAACAAGACTTTCTCGCTAGTTCCTGATCCGCCTCCAGTTCATATATATATATATATCGTCCTTAACACGTTGAATGCTATGTCAGTCCCTGGGCGTTGACGGTATCAAATTTACAAATTAATATGTTATAGATAATTCATATAATATTAAGAAATATTTACACTATTTCAATAGATTCGATTAAAACAGAAAAGCACAAATGGGCTTAGCAAGTCTTTTGCTTTTGCACAGTTGCACTGTTTCCGTTTAGAGGTAAATAAAATGTGACCCGAAAGCTAAACAAAATGGCTCCGCATTCAATGTATTAACCGCCTTCCAGTACTCAGCATCTAAGGCAGGGTCCGCTAGTCAGCCTTACCGACGAGTCCTCTAGCGGACGCAGGACCAAACGCTTCCCCTACCTTCTTTCCTTTTCTTTCTCGCTCCAGCACACTTTCTGCAGGCGCCATAAATTAGTGACCCCGACGAAGAACAACAACAACAATTACCTTCTGATGGGTGGAGAGACAATCACAACAACCAAAGGGAGCCACAACTGCGGATCAGCACCAGGAGGGGATGGATATCACCTAGCAGCGTTCTTCCTGCGTAATCCCTCTCCTGCGTAGTCCTTTCCCCGTGAGTAGAAATCAGTTGGGATGGTCCTTCTTCATAAGGACAAGAAGCCCCGTAAAGGTTTTCTCTGAGTACGGACCCATTTGTCTCCTGAACGAAGCGGACAGGTTATTCGAGAGAATACTTGTCAAGCACCTGTTAAAAGGCGATCCCAATCGGAGCAACAGCCAATATGGCTTTCGGAGGGGGTTGTTAACGTTGAACGCTGGAGCGTCGACGGTCCTAGGCTCCCTCTGGAGCGAGGCTGCCACTTGGGATTGGGTGTCGCTTGCAATTAGTATTATTTAGTTAAGTTTCAGTATGGCACTATATAAATTGTCAATGGTATGTATCCATTGAATTGTAAAAAATTGACTGTGACATTTTCTCCATCACAACCTGAAAACTTCAAATAATATCAGAAAATTGACTGTTTCAAATGTTTGTTTCATTGAATTTTGTCGAATTGCCACTGGTTCAAGGCAATTTAATATAATTTGTTTTCACAAAATAACATCTACAGTTCTACAATGTTTATTATTTTTTATTATTTATTTATTACTGTTTATTATTTTTTCATAGGACATTGAAGAGTGGAAAGTTTTAATATTTATTCAGCAACACTACAGGCAACATTACTAATGAAGTGAACCATAAATATGGTTTTTCATCTGTAGGTCTAAGATTTAATCACTCGCAAACGTTAGAAATCCCAAAACAATGAAACAGTAGAAAAATAGAAAACAGAATGAGCAATGTAATTTATTAAAAATAAGCAAGTATTCTAGTCTATTATTGATACACAACATACGAGGTATGTTACAAATTAATAATGTAATTATTTTATTACATTGATTGCAACCAAACAATTGTTAAAAAGAACGGAAGATTGTAGCATTTAAAATAAGTAACCTGCGAACATTACGAATTTATAACTGAAATTGATATATGAGAAATAAAGCGGAAAAAGAGTTTAAAGGATTTAAAAATAAATTATTAATAAATAAAACAAATAACTATGCAGCCTCGGTATCTTGCAATTAATATAGATAACTTTCATTTTACGTGTAAGTCCACACTCTAATAAGCCAGTAAGCAGGAAGTATTGAAAAAGACTAAAACGTTTACAAAGACATCGTGTATCTCAGTGATACGTCTTCGAGAAAAAAAAATGAATCTTGTATACGTACTACTTTACATTTTCCAAGATTTTAAAACGGCACTCTCAAATAATCATGCGGGAAATATGCTAATTACGTGCTCACAATCCCATATTCTTGATGATAATGCTTGTTAATATAAAAGCAACTTTAGGATACAACCGGAATACGCATTCTACACGCTCGCTGGAAATTCTAGATTCTCTGTGGATTATTCTGTCTCATCATGAATATTCCCAAGGAGAACCTGGAAATCGTAGGAATGCTGTAGTTTGTTATTACATGAGCCTCCGTAACTTTGTGGGTACGCAACGAAGCTAAAAAGACTGTTCAATATGAATGCAACGAATCAATTGAGAAGTTGCCAAAGAAGAATATAATATAAATTGTTTCGTCAACATCAACAAAACTTTGTAATTAAACCTCTGAACTATATTTTCTGCAGCATTATGCACGTGCAGATGATTGAAATCTTTTTCTTTCGAATAAAATTTATAATTAATATTAGTTCGTCATGAAAACCTGTTAGCCCTCTATTGTGATTCTGCTCAATTGATAATCGAACGTGAAAATTTAATTCTTAGTTAAGTCTAAAAAGGTGGTACAGTTTCGTTAGAGTAAAAATACATTATCCACTTCAAAATTATCTAAATTATTTCATGTAAACACTAATATTGTTGTTAAGTTTCGTCGTTATATTCAACTGATTGCATTCGCACGATTTACTCAGCCAATATAATATTTCGACTGCAGATTTTTGGCTTCTATGACAAAACTAGAGGCAGGTCAAATACTATTATAAATATTAACGACGCTGGAAGAATATAAAAATAATATTCTGTTATTTTCAATAAAACTAGAGGTAGCTTAAGTCCTATTATACACAGTCACGATGCTGGAAGAATACAAAAATAATATTTTGTTATTTTAAACAAAACTAGAGGTAGGACAAACACTATTATAAACATCTTATAACATATAAACACTTATTAAATAAATAATACTTACACAGAGTCTAAATAAATTAAGTTTAGTAATAATGATCCAGGTATGCATGCTCGAATGCATGCGGCAAGTGGAATTGGTTGACCATGGTCAGACGCATCAGAAGAATTCTATTCAACACTGATTACCAATACCTACCAAGCATTAAAATTAGCTAGTGTATACTGCCTTACAAAAATGACAAAATTTAATGAATTTACCCCTTTGCAATCGAAGCAATTCTATTCCAAAATCAATCGTACCAAAATTTTCCACTAATCTATAATTTAACCCTCGTCTCATTCTTAGCCTCTACCATTGCCGCATCATATTCGAACCTTTACCTCGCTAAATCATTTCCAAAATTGTAACCTTATCATTCTAGTCCTTACTATTCCTAAAAATTCCACCACCTCAGTTAGAATCTATACTTTTGATTTTCTCTCAAAAACGTAGAACAGAGTACCAGTATACAAAGAGTAGAGTAACTGTTAAGTAACTTTGCGAGTTCAATTTAAATAAATTGCTGCTGCTTCTCTTACTCACGATTCAAGCACGGCACGAGACCTACGCTACCGTTTAGTAGAATCGGCCATCGAGTCGCAATCCACCAGCTGTAACTGACTTTTAATTGTCTCGTGTTTTTCGTTAGTAATTTTACAACCATGCCGCGTATAACATTTTAGCAAAGAAAAAACTTTCTTAGAGTTATCCCAGAAATCATCACTTTCAAATAATTCAAACATTTGTGAGGCACTTTGCATATGTCCAATGAATAAATTAAATTCGTATTAAACAAAACAATAACGTTTACGATGCCTTCGTGGTGTTTCTATTGTAAAGTATTCTATTGTAAATTTACTGATGGTAATGGGATCATTTTCATTTCATTTTCAAATCATATTGATTTATTTAACGGTTGTTCGAACGATATTCATGCTATTCCAAATAAGTACTATTATCGTAAGATCAGCAATTTGCATTTTGAGATGTTTCAATGCTCTCGCGGTAGGTTTGTTTATGCAATTATCATCCACTGCGCTACCTCTGTTCATTCATTAGAAACTGATATTGATTCTTCTACGCTTAAATTTGCATGACTCGTCCCCACTTTTAAATGGGGATTAAATTCAGCGAAGCTTTATCTCAATAGATAAAAAGAACAAGTAAAATTACTAGAGAAAACGAAACAGATGTACTTCAAAAAGGTGCTGCGAATGTATGAAAGTAAATCTGTAATAAAGGAAATTTAAAATTCAGTGATGTTCATCTTACCATTCCGAAAGTAGTACTTGTGAGTTATTAACCCTTTGCACTCGGAACAGTTCCATTCCAACATAGAAACAGTATTTCTATCTATAATAACTTCATTGGACATAGTTTATTTCCTTTCGTACGTATGGAATTAATTACTCTAACTCGTACTTAGAACATCAAAATTTTTATCAAATTCCTAACACTAGAACTACCGAACAATAAATCCAACGATATACATTGCTTTATAATAATAACGAGACTGCATCTATTAAAACTTTATATAATTTTTATTATAACATGTACGTAATTAAAAAAGTATATCTAAAAATTTCTAATGAAAACATTTTTATAACTTCAATAATTGTGAAAGAAAAATCTAGGGACCAGTCAAAATGACTGGTTTGGTAGTTCTAGTGTTAACTGCGAACCTAGCTATCGAAAAGTTGTTTAAATAGTTGTATGACAACTTTTAGTGGCGTTTTAAAGGCGCCATTCGAGTGCTAAGGGTTAACACTAAACCTACCACCACTGGTCAAATGACCGTTTCAATATTGTTTATTTTACAGTTATTTAGATTGTTATTGGATCTGCTCATGACAAATAATTGAATAGGTATCTTTCGAATCAATATCTATAGTCAAGAAAATATTATAATAATAATCACACAAAATCTAATAAATTAATTGTTGTAATTTTTAGAAGGCAACGTATACCAGTTACGTATAATTCTCGGTAAGTTTAGTAATAATGATCCAGGTATGCATGCTCGAGTTATGCATAAACGAACCTTGCCCTAAACTTCGCGGATAGAAAACACAGCATACGCGTCTGGACGTTTTCATACGGTACGCGTGGATGTGTGCGGTGATGCGCTCCGTGACCAAGTAGCCTAAGTCGCGAGCGCACGCTCGGCTACGGAGATACGCGTTACAGAGCAATGAAGGGACGAGACACCATGAAACGCGACGAAGGTGCACTCTGCAATGAAAGAGAATTTGGTGAGAGATGCTAGCTTTCAAGTCTCCGGAATCGTGTCCAAAGCAGTCTTACGATAAAGAATCTCACGATAATTTTCTCATCTCGATAAAAACAGCGAAATAATAGAAAATTAATTGTCACATTGTACGCTGCTCTCGGAACCCTATAACTTTCATTTTATCCATTTGTTCGTCTATCTAATAATTTTCGTACAACGCAGGTGAGCACACTTAACCGAATCACCCTGTACACGCGACGAAACGACGGTCTTTTCCAGCTCATAACGGCGGGTGTTAACCATAGGTTAAAAATACGTTCCGAGCGGCAGCGTTAACAGTTTCAAAATGAAGTTCGACAGGATGGAAAATGGCGGCGATCAAGCTCGGCAAAGGGTCATCGTGGGACTCCGCGTCGCGCGTCGTATCGCTGATGGAAACGGTACTTACACAGCCATCGAGAAGGCGCTTTACGAGGGAGCGTAAAAGTGGACCAGCCCGTAAAAGTGGTGGCGGATGAAATCACAATTGCTTAATGAATTTGCGGGGGTACACGGTGAATTGGGGTCGGTGCCGCCTAACTGCGCTCGTATTAGCCCGTTGCTCCCGAGAGAGACAGAGACACAGAAAGAAAGAGAGAGAGAGAGAGAGACTGAGTGGGGGGCGGAGAGGTGGAGGAAAGAGGGGACGATGTAGGGAACCCTGGTTGGGCAGAGGAGCGAGGGGGGGGGGGGGGGGGGCTATTACACCGAATTCGCCCAGGAATTTGCATATATAACACAAGCAGAGATCCCGGCTGCAGAAGAGGAGGCAGGGGATCCCGGATAAGTGGCTGTCTTTGAGTAGCTGAAACATAAGGATTATTCAATTAATATATTCATTGAAGTATATACGTATATACATATACACCGAAGCTCTAGGAAAATTTACCATCGGATCCCACCGTACGAGGAAAAATGGGTCGAAGTGCCGTTTAATGCTAACGTCCGGTATAATCCGACACACACACGCACACACTACAGCCTGATTGATCGAAAACGATGTACTTCGTGGCAAGCTGCTATTAGACGCAATGTCAACGTTCCCTGCATCCGGGGAACGGAGAACAAGTCGACGTGACAAGATGCACGATTGATTGAATTATACATATTCAAGAATGTTGGAAAGATTGTTGGTGTTTAGCCGAGAAGGCGTATTCGATTCTATCGTGCTGCGCACAGCGAGTCCAAGCAATACTGATATGATAAATTATCGACTTTTGAAATATCGTCGATATTTATACTATTGTAATTTTATAAACGTTCACAGTACCGCCGTAAACCGGAAATCTAAGATTAATTATTAACGCTTCTAATTTTTCAAGCTATAGGAATAATTCATCCGCCAATTGTTTTGAATACGCGCGCTAATCGAATTCGACGCTATTTGTTTTAATTCGATCGATAGAGGTTTTTTCGATAAATTTAAATTTATCGGAAATCGGTTAATTTGATCGATAGAGGCAAAGGAGAAATCGCAGTTGACGACGAGCCGTGCTCTGAAATACAATAAATCGTTATTTTTGTTAAGTAAAAACCTACAATGTTATTGTTTATTTTTTTAAGAGGTCTTTTCCATAAGTATAGTTATAAGCGCTCCGCTTCTACATCTACAGTCAATCAAAACATAATTTAACATATTTCTGAGTATTCAGAAATTGTCGATAATTAATCTATTGTAATTTCTTAAAAAATAATCATACAACAATTAATTTAAAATCATTTTGAAGCTTGTAGATTTTACTTTTACACGTAATTATTTATTTTTATTTTCTACCAAATTGTTGCATGACAAGCAAATGAGACACCGAATAATTATTTTTCGAAAAAATGTTGTAAATTGACACTTCTGTGAAAACATGTAAAATATTTTCATAAATAACACTTTCATAAGATTCAAGATTAACGTTTTCGAATAATATGAAACTAGAACCTTCAATCTTTAACATCACTTCCAAAAATGAATTATTTTTTTTAGCTAATCTGAATATAAAGATTACCACCATAAATGAACATTATCAATAGACCAAAGAATTAGTCAAATTTGCATTGATACAATCAGGAATTATTAATGGTAGAAAGAATACTGACAATGATTTAATATAATGTAAATATATTTCCGTGAATGAACATTAATATTTATAATATATGTTGTTTTGTATATTATATTATACATGTTAATACATATTATTTATACTAGAAAATAGTAGCATTAATTACATACGACATCATCGAATGCTGTAATCAAGATTTCATTTATTTGGGGAAGACATATTGCAGGGTCCCATCGAGCATTGAAATCGTATTAACTAATACAAATTTATAATTAAATAATAATAAAAAAGCTTCTGAGGTCAAATATACTTTAGAATAAAAATGTTTGAAATCATGTATTCACGCTTTGATCAATAGGAAAGATTAAATTGCAAATTGATTAAACACAAATCAGTTTTCTTCTTTAATTTATTCAGTATGCATAGTATGACAAACACAGATCATTGGAGCAAGTTAACTATGAGAAAATATTCATACATTTTGGTAAGAAATGCGTATTGTGTAACAATCGGGTTCTTATGTGATCGATAAACGGATCATTTACCTTAATGCATTCATTGAAACATTGAAGCCGTACGAAATTGCCGCAAATTTGGTACTAGAAATCATAAAATTTATACGATGTGAACGTTATGATACACGTTAAACCTCATGCTATTTCTCTCTCTCTCTCTCTGAAAATGAAATTTAATGCTCTCCTGAGAAATACCGTAATCGGCCTACATGCGGTTCAATCGTGAATGTTGCACAGCCTGCGGACGTACAAATTTACGCCTGATGGATTTATTAATCTATTTCCGCGATACGAATTGCAATTAATTCATTCCGTGCTGACAAAAATAAAACATTACAAGGCAGCCCTAAACGTTCCCCTAAATGTACAATGGAATGAAACACTATTTCAGCACTACACTGTCAATTCTCCAGATATTCTCAATATTTGAACAATGATAATTTTGTTAGAAATAAGTACAATAATGAATTTCTCATTTGAAAATTCGAATTGAATCGTCTGTAACGGCACAACGAAAACTTCAACTTTTCTTTTTATAAACACTGTTTAAAAATCAACCTTCCATTTTTCTTTGCTTAATAAGGAAAATATCATTGCAAATATATCAGTGT
>CM052082.1:13502912-13525302 GCA_028453745.1 Agapostemon virescens
CAAACTTTCATTCACAACTGAATAAATCGGTTAAAAAATCTTTAAATCTACTGTGGTGTCAGTCAGTAGAAAATTTCTCAATTGTAATTTGTAATATTTTGCATTTTAAAAAGTGGCTTTGGTGTTCCAACCGCTGCAAAAATATTTTTGATAGAAATGAACGATGGTGGCATAAATGGAGACTTTACACTCTAATGTGAGTCGAAATACGTTGTTGTACTACTTTATTCTCGAAACTTGAACAATTCAAATATCGACGTTTTCTCGAGCATTGAGAAATTAAAGTTTCAATATTTTCTCGAACGACTGCAGCTCTTAAAAATAATTGTCAGAAGCGGAAATTATATCCACACTTTCCGTATTAAATGTTCTGCACAAAATGGTTCGATAAAGATTGTGCATGTGTACGGTTTCGAGGTAGCACATGTACAGCTTTTCTAAAAAGTTCTTTATCCATTTATTGTACATTTACTGCCTCATAAAGCACACTCGTAAAATGTTTCTAAACAGAGTTTCGATTGCATTATGCACGGCTTATAACGACTTCAAATTCGTAAATTCGTTTATCAAATTTCCTGGGGTCGTAAATCCTGCTTGCTCGCGTCGAAAATACGCTTGATCTGATTGAGATTCACTACGCTTATTTGAAATAAAATTCATCCTTCAAAAACAAACAGTTAGTTTACTTAATATTTATTTAACAGTACGTTTCGCAGCTCCACTGAACTACGTTGCGACGTTTGCGGTGCGAGATGTGTCCTAATTCAGATGTGATCTAATCGAGATATACAGAGTGTCATGTACCCGGTCATACAGCCGGGTAGTCGAAAATATAAAATGAAACTCCAGAAATTATTGATATTTGAATTATGATAATTTCGTAAAAACGCATAGTACATTTCGAGTCATTTTAAAGTTAGGGGCCTCTGTCAAAAATACCAACTATACGAGATCGTTCAGTGTTCCTGTTCATATATGTTTCCGGCATCCCTTGAACTGTCGGTTGATTGAACTACAATCAATGTATCCTGTTACACTAATTAAATATTGTATATTTTAAAAGACTTCGTTTTCGACAAAATCGACAATAAAAATCTACTGGATGTACGTACACTCGTGGCCAAGTCTCGACTCAACGCATATCATTGTCGATCGTCCTTGTTCATGTTAATAATCAATCATATAATTTTTATACTATTCTGGGTAAATTGAGTAACGAGAGTATAACATCTAATTTTCATATTTCGTCTGCTTGATACCACACAAGGGTCTATTATAATTTATCTTTCTCTTAAAATCACTATGATTATTGGAAGTCTCTGTTCTGTGTAGTTTACCTAATATTGGAAGAATATTTATAATTACATTTACATATTCTCCCTTTGTTTGTATTCTGCCTTTCTAATTACTTATGAATATATACGAGGCAAATTAATTAATGAAATGCAACTTTTAGATATTTTACTAAGGTAAATTGCTCATTAGTCGAGACAGGTGAAGCGATCTTAAATAACAAATGAATTAAGCAAGAATGAATCTGAAGAATGAACAAAACTCTAAAATAACTCGATACTAGCAGAAGTAGATAATTGTGCAATGGATTAAGTAATATTCTAGGAAATTTAATTACTGATTCGTGTAACGGATATATTTTTATTGCGTGACCCATATTTGATGTTCTCCATTAACGAAAATAAACAATAATGCAGTGAATATTTTATTTATGTCAGTTAACTGACCCCTCCCGAAAATAAAACTCAATGTCATATTTTCTGCCGAATTTCACATTATAAATAGATGATCTCCTCTCGAAATAATTGAATAACAAGCGAATTACTGCTTAACAAGAAATATTTGATTGAACATATTATAATCAATTAACAAACGAAATTTTCTGCCGCCGTTCTGTGACGTGTTCATACGTAAACATACACATAAAGGAAATAAATATTCGAATATTGATAAATTCGCTTGCATGGGAAATTCTTATAACCTATATCCAGAGTAACGAAATTTCGATATATAAATTGATTCTATTCTGCACTGATTGCCATGAAGATAGAATCGCGCTATCTCGATTGGAAATCTCTATATTTCATCGAAATATTCATTTACCGTTCATTATGCTTA
Organism: Agapostemon virescens; assembly: GCA_028453745.1. NCBI lineage: Eukaryota > Metazoa > Arthropoda > Insecta > Hymenoptera > Halictidae > Agapostemon > Agapostemon virescens. The sequence continues at coordinate 13,505,043 of CM052082.1, forward strand.
TATAGTTAAACAATTTGCAATTTTAACTCTTCATATTCAAAACGTCCTTTTCCACAAAGCAGTGGAAAATTTTAATAATAAATGTATACGTTTTTCCACGTGCGTTCTTTATTGTACATATCTGGTCTGGTACATTGCGTTTTACAAACTTTCCTAATTTTATAAATATTTTGCTCTCTACTGTAATTAACTAAGAAATTAACAATGTAGGTACACAAATAGTTGAGCATGTGAAAAGGTTAGTAGACGGACGAATATTCTATAAAATATCAAATTCTAATTTGATTGTTTTATTATTACATATTAGTGAAAATAAGTATGTACTTTAATACAATCTAAAAAGGATAATGTGTACAAATAAACTAATCAGACCTTAAAAATAGAATTGTTATTTTCTAAAATAAACATAAAAAAACTAATCTCGACGTTATATGTTTATTATTATATACAGCTGAAAATTATGTAAACCCTTCTACATAGAAGTATCAAATTGTAATTGTACTTTAAATTTTATATTTTACGTATGTAAAAATGAAATCAAATTAGTTTTTCTTAAGACTCCATAGATTGATATTATTTTTCGAAGTTCATTAAACTCTGATAAATTACTTTATTATGCCCCGTGTAGGAATGCACTTTTGTAAAATTATCTTCTCTTTCTTTTTAATTTCTGGAACGTCTATAAAAATTGATTTATTAACCTCCTCGTAGATTACTAGGTTCTATAATTGTATTAACGAATAAATAATGTAATGTGCTGCTATTTCAGAACCGTCGGTCACAATTCCATAGTCAAGGTACCTCTGCGGGAATTTTACGTTTGTACATCGAAATCAAAATTAAGTTTCCCTGGCAAATACTCGGAGAAGCATCATGCTCTTCGTATCGTATGTGAAAAACTGGGACAGCGGTGGTGTCGTGGAACATTTAAACGTTGTCCCCAACTACGCTCAGGATAAAATTTCTGTGTTTTTGAATACAGAGGGAAAACCAGGGAAGGTAAAGAGACAAATCGAATTTCGCCGGGGAACGTCGGAATTCCTTTATGATGTTTGATTTGCGAATGAGTCGACGCATACTTCAGCATGGTGAACTGTGATTTACTGCGCCTCGCTATATTTTATTGGCAGCAAGCCAGTTTATGAAGCGCTTGTAATAACGTTTAACCACGTTCAGCATAATTCTGTACAGAGATCGCACAATTGTATCATTTGTCACGAATAAAACGACGGTCCTGCTAGAAAAAGACCGATTAATTTACTCAGGTACGTTCCACTTTTCTCGAACGTAAATGGATGTCCATTTTCCCGAGAAAAATTAGAAGATTGTCTGATCATCATATTTTTCATATACAGTATATCCGAAAAGTACTTATACACTCCATTTTCCATCCTCGAGAAATCGTTGATATTTAAATTATGATAATTACGTAAAAACGCATAATACAATCATAAATCTTGAGTCATTTTAAAGCTTGGAACGTCTGTCAGGAATACCAACTATACGAGTTAATTCCATTTCTCTTGAACCATTTTTCTTCTTCGTTTCTCACGTCAAAAGGGCCACTTTTGAAGTTTTTAAACCACTCAGAGCACTGTGATTTACTTATGTGCATTTCGGTTTCATATTTACAGACCCGGTATAGAATGCACAGATATAAATGAATATGATCACATGATCACATTTTAATAACAGCAAGGTTCTCAGCTTCTTGTTGTTGTAAATTAATACTTTACCCGTCGGAAGTTTATGATTAGGACTTTCAATAGTTGCATTGTAACAAAATGAATCCTAACAAACTGCTTTTATACTGCAATTTGTAAGTAAATTATTAGATAACGTTACTGAGGATGTTTTCTTTATTTACAATAAAAATTGCAGTCAGCGTTGAGAGATTTATTCAAAAGTTTTCAATCATGGACAATGGACCTTGAAAAATTCTGAAATACTTGTCGGTCGGTAAAGTGTTAAGGGTAGCACGATTAGCAAACCTCTAATGACTAAGAAACTATATATACACAGATATGAACGAATTGGCTAATGCTATTTTTACATTAAAGCCAATCAGGCGTTTTTGGAGTGAAGCGTTATGCAAGTTGCTACAGGCAATTTGCATAGATAACGAGTGAAAATAATAAACATACACCGTTCAATCAAAAGCAGTTGGACATATCTAACAGATAAATTAGTTCTGCTCCTACTAAATGTTGAAGAAAAATGTTAGAAATGCTGTCAGGTCCTTGGCTTGTATTAACAATAGATTTTAATGAAGATTGGAATTCCGCCATCAGAATTTTCAAGTTATAAAGGTGGTTATTCCCATGAGGCAGAGTAGTTTCGTATCTCAAAGTTTCTTCAATACTTTCCTTTTAATTTGAGAAAACTTGGGAAAACTTGAATGAAAATTTGTATTACTGCAGTTTTTCGCAAAAGGTGTTGCCTACTAGATTGGCAATTTGTTAGGAGGCTGTGATGATGAGGTTATCAGAGTTTCTAATTGCAGCGAGTTGAGTGATAATTTTCTGAACACAGTGTTTCTTTAATTTATTCCATCGTTGCATCGCATGGAGTGTATTTTTGTTAGCGACGACATGTGTTTCATCCACAAGTTCCTTTTATCTTGTTCCAAAACATTGTTAAGACGTAAATTAAATTTTAAATTGTTTTTAAGATTAAAGGGTTAATATTACATAATTTAATTTTGTCAGTGATTGACAAGTGAAGTAGTGAAGGAGAAAAAAGAAAAGGGTGCGTTACATCCTACGACTACTTAATAGACCATGCTTTAGACGTATACGATGACATGAGATATTTAATGCGCTAAAAAGATATATTTCATAATAAGTTTAAAAGTGAAGCATATATAAGCCAGATGAAAAGAATGAGACATCATTACGTATGTAGTATAGAACAGAGCAAATAAGTTCGTAATCTTTAGTCACACGTTCGGTAGCCTGAATGAAAAGGCTAACAAAAAAAGCTTAGCAGAGAACGTGTTAAGTACAGTTTTAAATGGGAATCAGTGACGGATCAGGTAGCAGCGAGAAAGGGCACTGAATTGTCCATCTGTTGGTGAGCGTAGAAAGTAGAACCATTGCACTTTATTACATTCAATTTCAAGCCTGCTTGAATCTCTAATTCCATATTTTTTAGCTGATATTCTGCAAACTAAAAGTGAGCATTTATTGTACACATAGAGAAAAGTTATTCAAAGTGTTAACTTTAACAACTTATTTCGAGGTCATTAAAAATTGAGTAAACTCCCTGAAATTGCACAGTTATTGAATATTTTAGCGAATATACTTTCGTATAATTAAATATTTCGTTTTTGCTGCTGCACTATGAAGCTTTGAGATTTTATAGCTTCGTGTTAACACATTAAGTATTTCCCTAGCGGATCGTTATTCAACATGCTGCGAAAGCGAAGCAGTTTGAGTTTCCTAATATTGGTTCTATCTGCTTTATGGCAGGAACATTTGGCTGAAAACTGAATGATTTCACTTCTATTTGATCCACGTTAATGCAGCTTCATGAGATTTCGTAATTCTAGAACTTGAATGGACTTCGGTAAACTTATTTAAAAAAATTTCACTGCAATTCAAAAATAAAAATTGATGTTAAATTGTTTCATATATTAATATATTGATTCTTTCCACATAACATAACTATACAGGTCTCATGTTACGTTATATTTTATAATAATTTATTGAGAAACACTTTCACCGTTATGTCATTATACATTATCTTTTATGTAAAATTATGGTTTGACACTTTACTGAACGGAAGCCTATTATTTGGATTTTCAATAGTTGCATTGTAATTTGTTAACGAATTATTAGATAACGCTACTGAGGATGTCATGTTGATTTACAAATATAATGCTAATGTAAAATTAATAACTAAATTAAAAGTTACAGATCTCTGTAGTTGTAACTTATGAAGAAATTATTTCTAAGCGATTTAGCTCTATAAAATCCTCAGTTCTCTCAAATAGACATTAAAACGTAATTTTCTTTTCGGAAAAGAGCTGCGTGGACTGATATACATAAATAAAGAGTTGTTTGCGAAAGAAAGAAGACAAAGTATTTGGAGTAAATCCAACGAATTTTCGGGCGTAAATTCTTTCTGGATTCTATAAATCACAGTGTAGAATTCTATTGTGAAACCGGGAATGTTTTTCTGCGTACAGTTGGGTTTATTAAAATGTAATATTACATAGTCGATAAAATAATTAATTCTGTCAGTTTTAGAGTGTTTCCGTGAATCAAAATTTGGCAGAATTTCAAAAGAATATGGACAACTGCTTACCATTCCTCTTTGCAATCAAAGTAAACTCCGCAACACGAAAACAAGAAAACAATAAGTTATGTTCAGTGAATCAAAAATAAAAATTCCAAATGGATCACTGTAAAATATAGTAGAAAATTTGTGAGTTTTATTATGCAAAACAATTAATTATAATTGGATCAACTCAATATAGTAAAATCATGCTAAATTTCACTTATGACGAAAAACTATAACGTATATGAAAAAAATATATATAAATAGTCACAGAATTTTTTTTCTTTTATATTATCTCCACCTGCATCATAATTGAAAACATTTGAAAATTGTTTCTCGATTGTGTGAATTATGCTATAATGTAAAAGGCAGGGAGGACATTCATTTAACATTGAGTAAGCTGGATGAAGAATGTATTGCGTCAAACAAAACTTTTTATGAAAAGTCGAGCTTATACTCGTGTTACAAAGAAAATCGTAAAAATGACCCACTTTTCACAAAAGTAAATGCGGAAAGACATCTTAATCCTGAAACATGCTCAGAGATAGAGGGAAAATCTCCACCTTCCAAGAGCCTTTGAGATAGGAAACACGCGAGAAAAATGCATACGAAATCAACCACTTTCTGATTATTCGATGATGGCAGTTATATAATACATTTAACATGTGCATTTCGTTTGTTGTGATTCTTCGTATTACTATCATTTCATCGTTTACATTTCCTCTGTCATTATTATAATCCGAGAAATACTGGAAGCCTAAATATTCAGTTCTCGAAAAATTGCTAATAGGGTCACTTGGGTGGTCACCGATGGTCCGCAGGTGGGGGTCGATGACCTACGGATCCTAAGTTCCCAAAGTCAACGTAGATATATGGCAGAGACAGAGACAAAGATTAAGGCAAAGAAAGAACGACTAGGAATAAATAGGCGGAAGATTTCGCTACTACGGGCGACTATATGTAGTCGTCCTTCATAAGGTGCCACTGAGGTACTACGGCTGACTATAGTCGCTTTTCATAAAGTGCCGCGTATTGTACATTCGGCGAGCGTGTGCAGTTATGACATATCAAGTATGTCACTCTGGACGTGCAGTTTTAGTCTATTGTTTCGCAACATTTATTTCTTACGAAACAAATGTTTTTTTTCTTTGAGGACACTATCAAAACATCCCGGGTGTAGCATGTAGCGTGCATTTTTGTCGCAGCGGCCCGTTCAGCGGAAATACCGCGGCGGAGAACCCGCCCGTAGCGAAAGGGTTAAAAATGACACGCAGCTTAGGAAGAGTGGTTACCATATACAGAATAGCGCGGAAAAACAGTTAACGTGGAGTAGAACGAAACGCAGTGGACTTTGTAGTATTTATTATCAACGTTACTATTTTTAATAAATATTTATATATATATATATCGTTACACCTCCATCACCGTTTACGCTCTTGGTTTTTCGAAAACTTCCAATCTCACGTATAAATACTAACGATTTCGAAAAACTGATAGCGTGACTATTTTAAAGCTACGAACCTCTTGCTCCATAATCCATCGTTCATTTTATTCTCAGATTTCCTTCATGATGCAGCAGACGAGAAAGAGAGAACACGTTTTTCTCATGAAAATGTTACACATTAAAACGACTGTGGAAATTTTAAAAAATTTTCTCGTAACCGAAAGTACCACACATTTAACACACGATGTTAAATTCGACGTACGATTTGCTTCAGTCATTTTATGGAATCGTGAATTAGAGGTGTACTGAAAATTTTACAGTAGTATAAATTACTCCATAACAGCTACACATTAAGGAACAGGTTTCTCTTTCTGTTTGAAAAAATAGTGAAAGAATCATACACCGATTTTTAAAGAGCCGTTATAACGAGATGGTTTATGATTAGAGTTTCGTTGTTATTCTGCATTTCTCAAGCGAAAAAGAAAGTTTATGTTTATTGTATCTGTAAACGTTCTGCAATGGTTATAGGCCGTCGACAGTAAGATAGAATTTTATTTTGATTTAAAAAGAAATTAATAATATTCATGTTCATTAGACAGTATTAAAAATCTTTGTCATCTTTGTCTGTCGAGAAACATTGTGTTACAATTGACAGAATGAGCGCATAGTAATTAATTAGATATAATGCTTATTGTAACCGCATGAATACACGCAACGAACTATTGAGCGACAACGAACGAACAAAAAACCATTGAAAAATAATAACCTAGACGACCATACGATATATCGATACCGTACATCGATCATTCAACCTCACGTCATACTTCAGCTAACAACAATATATTTTGATACAACATAAGAAAATTAATGTTTTCCTGTAGAACAATATTGATGACTTCCGGACCATTTGAATTGTTTATGAAACTATCAAACTTTCAAGTTTTACAGGGTAAATTGAATAGAAATATTCATAAGAGAAATTTACACTACAGAAACACAGTATTTAACAGTTTTAACGGGAACGCACACTTTATAAAGCATATCTCGTTGCAGAACTGCAGTTGCAAATTACCTAACCAATTTAGTCATTCATTTTCAAAAGACACGTGTGATAAATAATCTTGACAATTCTACATAAACAACATTCATCGAATTTATATTTTTATATATTATTAAATGAAATATTTCTTATATAGTAAGAAAACAATTTTTACTGCAAAATAAAACTATTTAATTACATATTCTAAATAAAGATTTTTAGTTTCCTGTGACTCTAGAAATCTTTATAGTATCAACGTTTACTGATTTACTTGTAGAGAAATATTTTGCTAACTTCGAAAAATGAGAAGAAGTATTTATGCATCTAAAAAAATAAATATGTGCCAACTCTACCTCGCACATTCGCTAACAGACGGACAAATGGACTTTCTTTTCTGCTACTATTAATTGATATATACAGGGTGAGACAGTAACTATTGCTACCTACAATAACTCTGAAAGTTTGATAGTAGCAGAAACAGATAGTAGGCTACAATATAATCTTTTTCCTAGGTGGAGTCACTACAGAGATGTGAAGGTCGCCTTTGTTTTTTTGTTAAATAGAATGCTATGTTTTGGTACATGTTTTGGTACATGATAAAAAAGACAAAGTAAACTTGCATTTACAGAAGGTGTTCAAAGTGATTGCCATTGGTGTTAATGCAATGCTGCAATCTTCTTATCACGGATTCAGCAGTATTTCTTATCACTTCGACACTTGCTGACCCATACATCTTTTATTTCGAAAACTTTTTTACTATTATCATACTTACAACTCTGAAGCAGAGCCTGCTAGATAACCTAACTAACGAGTCCTTCAGGACCAGAATTTAATATCAGCTGCAGACAAAAATATAGTAGAAATGCAATGTATGTTTTCCTCAACCATAATATAAAAATAAATTCCGCAGGAGTAAACGCAGATGTGTTAGCCAATTACGTAAATAATCTAGTTGAATATTATTTTTCTTTTTTGGAAGTTTCAGTGAATTCTTTAAAATCTTTATTCAGATTGCGTTCGTGTATATTCATTTGGAGTTATACTTATATTTTTTCTGAATAATTACACAATAGTAAAAGCAACCTTTTTATTAGATTTTCATTAAGTTTGTCATTTTATTCATAATTACTAGATTGCAGATTATATGCATTTACGTCAAACGTGAATAGATACGCTACCAAACAAAGAAGACATTTAAATAATTTATAATATTGTTCCTTTTAACTGATGCAAACAATTTTTATTCTGCATGAAAATCTGCAGTCTAACTTAATCACGTTTCGTGCAGCTACTGCTAATGATTTTTGTCACAACTATCTTCATTTTCTACTTTTCATTGGTTCAACTCATATTTGATATATATGGGATTCATGCTTGTTTTACGGTAGGGTGATACCATTTTTCTGATTAGAACTTTTCAGTATGCATTTTGCAGTTTACTTTATTACTCCCATTTATTGCCAACTGAGCTACGAACTTTAGTTTAGCAACGGAGGGTTTCAAGTCCCCTCTTGCTTCTCAATAGTAGTTGTCGTATCGTAAACCAGGGCAGGCAAGAGACACATCTGCGGACCGATGTCGTTACTTTGAATATTTTTTTATTTTTTCTACACCATAAAAACATGCACAGCACCTCCGCATCCTACATCTCAGCTCTGAAAGCAATTCATTCAGATTGAGTCTTGCTGAAATTGGGACTCTACCTTGAGGAGTTTCCACAGATTAGAAGCGCATCTGTAATGCAATTTTTGTTACTTGATTTTCAACAATAAGTCTACCACAAAAATCGAGTGATATATCAACAACTTGTTCGCCAAACGAATTGCAGTAGAACCTTGTTTTTCAAACACATTAACAAACATATATTCAATGACTTCAGATCATAGATGCTAATTCCACTTCCACTTTCTGCTTTTATTTTTTCCAGTAACAGGGGTCGATGTTCTAGTAAAATAAGTTTGTTATTTTTGTACACACAGTTCGTATGACACTCGGTAATATTAGAATTGACCAGAGCATTCAAGAATATGCCAGAATATACCAGAATATTCAATAGTATACCAGAATAAAATCGAATATCTTAGAATATATCAGAATATTCAAGAATATACCACAATGCAATTAAATATCCTAGAATATACTAAAATTTAGCGAAATATTCTAGATTATACCAGAATATAATAGAATGTACTATAATATTGGAGAATATAGCAGAATATACTGGACTATAGCAGAGCATTCAAGAATATGTCAGAATATATCAGAACATTCAAGAATATACCAAAATACACCAGAGTACAATCGAATATTCCAGAATACACTAGAATTTGCTGAAATATTCCAGATTATACCAGAGTGTAATAAAACATACTAAAACTTCTCAGGTTGATTACCTATATCTATATTTATTTTTCCTCTTAGAATCCTTACAAGTACGTATGAAACGTGTGTTCAGACGATAGCACACTAATGCGATAGAATCTTGTCAAGAGACACATAACAATAACTATGCAATCATTTCCAATGAACTAATCTCAGAATAAAATGTTTCGTTTTCAAGAGCCTCATTTCGGCAAACTGTTTGGAATGCTAATGGTTAATTTCAAGAATCTCTCAAGCAGTGACAACGAGGTTCGCTCGAATCGTCCGAGTCAATCTGTTTTGGACACTTGCGACGGTAAAATAAAGTTAATTCGGTAAACAGGGCGCTTGCCAAATTATTCAGCCTTTATACATGAAGGATTAGGAGCAAACAGCATGTTCCAGTTGCCGCGAAATGAATTGAACTAAACAGAGCGCATGCGTTGCCGAAAGATAAGAGCACAGGACGACCTACAGTTCTCGTATCTTCTGTCCGGAGAAAATGATGGAGCAGAGGCTCTCACAAACAGGAACGCTTACGGTACAATAGCATGATATACGGCAGAATTCTGAATGAGCACCTTATTAACTGCGTCAGGGTTTCCGCAGTGGGCAACCGGAGCATCCCTACTCGTGTCTTTCTTATCTCTTGTCCAGTCCTGTGACACTCCTCCTCTTTTGGATCAATTCGGTAAGGAAAGACCTACAGGGATTCCGTTTTTAGCCGGCGGGAAATACAGAAACCGTCTGGCAGTCAATTAAACGATCGCGAAATCGTATTCACGGTTCTCTATAATGACGTTATCGGAACCGCGCTGTGTGATTGTAGAGGACGATTCACTAGAAACTGAACACCTAAATATAGTGGACTATGGCTGGAATAAACGTAATTGGTTTCAGAACCTCATTTGTTAGACCATCCGTTCGTTTTAGCGTACACTGAAATATACAGTTGCTCGCAAAAGTTTCCATACAGTGGCTCTAAAAAGTTTTAGAGTACCGCCTCTCCAATTTCGATTTTCGAATTGTATTAACCATTTGCAATCGGACGGTGACTCTCAGGCACCACTGAAAATAGCTGCACCACTGTTTAAAACAATCTTTACATCGCTATGCTTGTTTGTCAAAGAAATTCGTAAAAATTTATTCGTTACAAGGACGAGTAATAGTAAACAAATTTAGGTCAGAAAGATTGCTTTGGGGTTGGAGTTAAAACAGCTTCGAGTGCAAAGGGTTAACACGTTGAACGCGAGGCAATTTTGTGTCACTTTTCGTTGCACTTTTAGTTCAATTTCAATGAAACCTTGCAACTTCGTATCATCAAAAAGACTTGCTTACACTCCATTTCTGTTTTCCTGTTTCAATCAAATCAAATAAGACTGTGAGACTATTTTTTCATTTTACAAGAACTGTGTATAATATATTGTTTGATAACTGTGATACTGTCAGTCGCCAGGGACTGACATAGCGTTTAACGTGTTCAATGAAAATTGCGGGAGATATACTTTTTAATGGCCTGGAAACAATGTAATAGTATTTGTAAATTTTGTGCAGTACGAGAATAGTATCTCAAATATTATTTTCATTAATAAAATATAGAGAATTGTTTAAAATTAATCTACGTAACAATAGTTTGGAAAATAGTCACTGAAAATATTTTTATTCAGTGTACACGACATCGCAATGTTCTTATAGCGAAGATCATGAGAAAATGCATGATAGTCAAAAGAGAGAAATCATTATTTAACAGAAAATAATATTTTAGGAAAGCGTTCCGTATAGCATTCTGATTTTATCGGTGGAAACTGTTCCTTGCAAGCATAACCCACTGTAGCTCTACTAGAATTGGAGATAGGAGATAATGTCCGAGAGAAAAATTATACTGTTCATGGGGACAAATATGGTGGCACAAACAAATCTTTGGCTTAGCATAAGAATGTACGGTTAGATATATCATCATGTTCTGTATTATAAAAAGACAAACTGACTAAATATTTCAGTTATTTTCTTAACTTAACAGGTAACAACTAGGTTAACATTTTAATTATTTATTATAACTTTATTGTCAGTGGAGCTTTATGGAAAGATAAATTTGTTGGATCCGTTGCGATTAACTGTAACCATTTAGAAATTCTTTCATTCATTTAATATTTCTAGTAGAACAAAATCAACATATTGTTATTCTTCGGTTCTTTTAATTTTTTATTGTTCCAAATTCCACTTAGACAATTTTGTTACAAAATCCTTAAATTCTTCTAACATCTTTTCAATTTTGCAATTTCGTCGCATAAATGCAAAATTGAATACATGTTAGAAGAATTTTAAGAAGTAAAAAGAAATTGATCTCATTGCATCTTTCTTTTATTACATTTCTTTTTTACTGTTCCCACTATGCATACCCAAACTTCTGTAAACAAAATCGTACGCTACTCTATGAAAATAAAGAATCGTTAAATTATAACAAAAAATGTATGAGCTTCTGTGACTTCACATAAAAAGCAAGAACACATCTATGTCTCTTATAAGAGTGAAATCTACTTTCATAATAAATTGAATAATCGCTGAATTATACAAAAAGATTCATGATCCTAGAACTTCCGTGACTTGGTATATAAAAACTTACAAGAACCTGTCCATGCTTCTTCTAAAGAGTGAATTCTACTTTTTATATCCGACACAGAATCACAGACAAACTTCTGAGTGGTCATTGTGAAGGGGAAATTTCCCTTTGTAATGTCACATCGAAACGAATGCAGTTAAAATCTTTTAACTTTGTAAAGTCGTTTAAATTGAACAGATAAAGGCATCTCCTCTGTCTTCGTTACACTATGAAAAAACGGTCTTTAAACGACTTCATTTGAAGAACGTAGAAGCAGAGATGTAGAAAGAATTTAATAATCGTCAATTTTTCGGATTTAAACCCACGACAACGAAGAACAGAGAATTTAACGAGTCCTTTATTTTTTTGAATTCGGATATTTTGTCAAAATATACTTTTAGCGGCGATACCACAATCAGAGATTTGGATTCGTCATGCTAGTGGGTCGGGTCCGACAAAACGTGGCAGAAAAACGAAGAATTACGTCAATTCAGTTGATGGTGTGCATCGTCACCTAAACGATCACTCCGTTTAGAAAACCGAGCACGACCGATCGTTCCAATCGCGAAGCTATAAAATGTAACTTTGTTGATATTAGTTCGACGGCTTCTATAAACAATAAATAAATATTAAAAACTTTCGTTAAAGTCATTCTTAAGGTGATCCTCGTACAAAACCGTACATACTCATTTAAAAAATATACATTCTTTAAAAACGAATGAATCTTTTTGTTTTTTAACTGTTGATATTGGTAATAGTTGTAAATAAAGAAAAGAAGATTCTAATTTTGAAGTATTTTTCATATATGTTTGCAATGAATACTTAGAAAGTGCTTTTTGAAGACCTAAACAAGCTATATATATATTTTTTTGAAACTACATTTTCTCGAAATTGAACCCCTGTATGAAAAAACTTTATTCGATATTTTCTACTCGATTTTGTGCGAGGAATCATCATTCCCATATCGATTGTACCACGATTTCGCAAACACCCTGTATAGACACACAAAGTTACATTGGAATCGGTTAAAGTTGTTTAAAGTGACATAATTGCTTTCAAATGATAGGAATTGTAAGGCACTATAATTTAAGTGAGTCGCAAATAATAAATTCAATGATTTTTACAATTTACAATGCCTTAGTGTTTTACGCGTTAACCAATTTCAAAACACTTAAATTTACAATAGGAATATTGTCCATTTTCATTATAGACATCCATGAAAACCATAATAACCGTGAATTGTTCTTTTTCCTTCGCAATTGCGAATAATAATAATTTTTTAAAATATTATTTCGATATTCGTTAAGAAATAGATTCTTCTAACATCGCAAAAAAAATATTCAAACCGTCTGACCCACATTTTAGAAATGTATGTTTGTAAAGGGTAGGAATACTTTGTCCACTAACTACGTAAAATTATATATAAATTTCACTTACTGTTTGAAACACTGTTATGTAAAAGGAGATCGTCTGCAGACTCATTTAATTTTACTAAACTGCTACAACTTTTAATTAAAACTGCTACCTTTTAATTTAGCCCCACAAAGGAAGAGCATGCTTAACTTGTACACGTCGATTTCTACAATATTGGATTTAGTTTAAAAAGTCAATAAAATAATAATTTCCATATTTGAAGGTGGAATATGATAATTTTTTAAAATTTACTTTTAGACCGACTTAAGGAAATAAAAAGTTACATGGTGGATTTCGAAATCAATCTAAAATACTTCGATCACGGACTTATAAACATATTACAAAAATTTAAGAATATTGTTGCATTCTCTTCAAAATATAATAATTACATGAAATTCGATGTTATTCCTTTTTAATAATTATTTTACAACGTATAAATTTTCTTTTCTCTTCGTGTTTGATGATGAAGACGTATTAATTCTAATGGCAAAGAAAATGGTATGTCAAAGGGTTAAGGAAGTGGTGGAAACATAAAACAAGAAAGTTGATTCCAATAGGCTACGCGGACACTGATAAAATTTATAAATTATAGGATTTAAATACGAGAAGAGTAAATACTTGCAGATGTAAGGTTTGAAGAGGGACTTGATTGAGATTCTAAAGGTTCAATCAATGAATGACGCTGAAGAGGAAGAAGAGGAAAATTGGTTGGATGTAGTGGATGTCGATGAAAATATTCTGCAAAATCAATCCGAATAAGAAGACGAAATTGTACAGCACCATCTAGATGAAAAAAAAAAACGAGATATGCCAATAACGCAAAAAATAAAATATATGAACGTGTACAAGATGTCACGAAATGATATGCAGGAAACGTTATAGTTAAATTGTACATAATAGGATCGGGCAAAATCTGTTTAAGCATGCAAAGACTAACACAGATCTGCAAAACATATTTTAAATTTTTATTACGAGTTGAAATAAAAAAGTTTCAAAAGACGTGTTTTATATTTTTTCATGGAATTTCTACCAATTGGAATCATTTCAAAATTATTTTCGAGTATCATTTAGTAAATTGATGCTTCTAGTTGCTCCAGAAAGGTCAAGTCGGTTGGTTCAATTTTTAAAAAGTTATTTAGGTTTAAAACAGTGTCTAAATATTTTTGTGAGCCACTGTACAAGACCATAGCTTCTTCTTTTTGCAGCAAGTTAACAGTATTGATGGCAATGCTTATGATGCTCATTGGATTGCAGTGTAAGAAAACTAAGAGGCATTTGGAAAGATTAACTGATTAAAATATTGTATTTGATGCAAGTAAAGTTACAATACTTTTAGGACATTCTGATTTAAATAGTTAATTTGATTGATGGAAAATCCCCAAGTACGTTTTTGCTTTGAACGGAGGTGCAATTACTTGGAGTTCGAGATTGCAAAAAACGGCTACATTATCGACTACTGACGTAGAATATATGTTAATGGCAGAGCCAGCTAAATAAGCCATATGGATCAGTTCATTAAGGAAACAATTAAATTTTCAGGTAGAACCTGTTCCTATATATTGCGATAACCAGTGAGCATTAACGTTGGCGATGAATCCAGAATTTCATCAACGGACCAAGCGTATTGATGTTCTCGCTACGCTGCAGAGAGGAATCGTCAAATCTGTACGAAGTATTTGCAAACAGAAGATCAACCTGCAGATATGTTTACGATGCCTTCACCAACATTAAAATTGCAACGTCGAATGAAATTAATTAATTTTCAAGCAAAAAGCAAGAGGGGATGAAAAAACCTTGGTTGATGCTGTTCGCTGAAAACAATTTTTATTTATTACTATATTATCATACACATACAAGTCCATTTGGACAATTTTCATTTTGTACAAAAATCATTTTTACGTAAAACGTCGAAGTGACCAAGATTTATCGTAAAAATAAATATTGAAATATTAAAAATAAATTACAAAAATCGAAAAGGATTTCGAAATAAGATACATTTGCGAAACCTGTTGTGTGCCATTATCATACTAAAATTGAATATTACAAGTTAAACATTAGATTTAACGAAGTTTATTTATATAGTTTCACTTCCACATTAAATTACAAAATTTAATGTCTGTTCTCTGTTTAATAAACTCTGAGAAAAATTTCCAGTCTACAATGCGTTAAGTTCCGTCTAAAACACTTGTACGCCAGACTATCGGAGATGCAACTAAAAATCGTGGGAATTAAATTGTAGGTCACCCTGTATGTATATCGGTTCTCGTTACGCGGTTCGAGTGATGCGAGTCGTGAATTAAAAAATTTGTAAGTTGTGCGTAATGGTGTTCCTCGCAATACGCGCGTAATTTAAACCGTTTCATACATCTGCGCTGGAGCTCCGTTCATATTGTTTGTTCTCCCCAGACACCGGCGTTATTGTGAGGCTATGCAGAAATTGCTTTCTTGTAATTTATAGTTATGGGTATTTGTATATGCACTGTTGATACTCCCTGGACACAATTACACGCGAGAAACTGCTCGTTAAAACTGATGTTTACGGTTCAAGGGTTGATTGTTTGTTGACGTTTTCAAATTTCTATACGAGGATGTTATAAAAATTTATAGCGCGTTACGAAATTGGAAACGCGTGCAGCAACGGCAACAACCGATTTTATTGTTCCCCAATTTTTTATGGCATATATTATGTCCGATATTACCGGAATACTGAAAAACATAATTTTTTCGTAGCACTGCACTATACTGCCACACCTATGGGAGGTATTTTGTTCTTCGAAGTAATTTTTGTACGAATCTGTAGGAATTCTATTTTTACAGAAAATACTGAATTTGAATTAGACTTTTTCAAACGTTTATTGGCATTTTAAGCATACACGTGATTTTTTTAAAAGTAAAAATACTAAAAGTGACACGGAGTATATCTATTTCGTAAAATTAAAAAATTAAGTTCTTTATTAATTTTTTGTTGAATTAAAATATAATAGGATTTTTAATAAGTGATATAACAGGATTCGAAATATGTGATATAATAAGATTTTGAGTATATGATATGAAAGGATTTTAAATATATCACTTTACGAAAAGTATAGTAACTTTAAAAACAATTTACAGTTTTAATAATCAGGAGTACTTTATTTACGTTTTTTAGCAATCCAACTTCTAACTAATATTTATTATTTTAATAAAAAGCTTAAATTTCATGAAGATAATAAAAATTTTTAATTGATCCAAACCACACGAGTGTGTGAACGCAATTAAAATCTCACGTATTAACCAGTATATTCAGCACGTACTTGTTTACTTAACAAAATCATCGTTTAAACTAATTTTCGTTCTTTGTAAAAAATAACACCGGTATTTATTTTCATATTTATATAATTCAATGGATTTGTGCATAGACAACAATGCATCAATTTTTATGTTTGCATATCTCTTTTTACAGTTATATTTACATACTAATATGCCCAACAATCCATAAAAGCTTCATATAATTTAAAATGCCATCCTGTTGGATCCATGAAAGCATTATGTAATTTAAAATGTCACCCAACTCGATCCGTTAAATTTTTATGTAATATAAAATGCCATCATAATTTACGTGGACCAAACGTTCTTATTTACATTTAATATGAATTTATTAAAAATAAAACAATCCATATTATCCCCGCACATTCGTAAATCAGTTATATTTTATTAATTTTTTTATGAATCGAAAGAAAATTAAATTGGATCTCAATAGAATTTTATTTTCAGAAGCAGGTAATTTGATTTTTTCTGACTGAACGTTCCTAAAATTTATTAAATAAAACTCCATTAGGATCTCATTTTCACTTTTTCTGTGGATTCCTAAAATGTTAATAAAATATAACAGATTTGCGAATGCAGTATACAGAATATGCATTGTTTTATTTTTATAAAATTCCCATGTAAATTCCTACGTTGAATAGTAAATGAATTCATGAAATTATACATTTTTACAACAATATAGAATATATGAAAATATAAAAACAAAATCCACAGACGCGTAAGCAATACGCATGGCCGTGCTTAACATGCAGAATAAACAAATGTGGTTCTCATAGCAATAAGAATAAACTCTATCATTAATACTGTACGAAATTATAATCTTTTTCACCTAGTCATATAATTAATGTGTGTAACTAATTTATTATCAAGGTATACTAATTATATTGAGTACTTGCCCAATTAAAGCCAAATATATCCAAGTATCATCATAGAGACCCTAAATAATTTTTCTTTGTTAAAGATACATCTCAAATTCCATTTAAAAGATTCAAAACATAATCTCAGGTTGGTTTTGTGTGAACATAATCAGGTTCAAAGTAAACTCACTCACAATGTTGGTTTAATTACTTTAAATCCTGTGCAGTATTAATTAAAATTTAATACTTCATTACGATAGACTTCAGTGTTACGAAAAATCATTTCAGTGCTACATAAAATATTTAATTTATTATCATTTGCCTGCTTATGAATTTTTAAGGAATGATGAGGATAGTCGTCGTATTATCAAAACTGGACTCACAGTAAAATCCAAATCAATTATAACAAAACGTTAAATTTTTTAATGGTAAACAAAATGTAAAATGTTAAATTCACGTGTTAAACTTTATTATAGTTAAGGTTAGATGATTATTACGCATTTGACAATATCCCCCTGCGTCTCGCAACAATATTAAATTCTTTATCAGTTATGTCACATGGAGCGGTACTTACCATTTGCATTATCAGTAGCCAGCAATTGATGATGATAGCAGATTACTAACAAAATGTATTTCACTCACTGTCACTGTTTCTCGCTCGCATCTCTGACGTCCCTACTCAGAGGTGAGTAAGCTGAAAACAGATAACAGTGGTTAATTTCTGAGACACCTGTCGGTCCAGAGACTACGACAGTCAGTGAAGCATTGCTGAATTTCGATCGTTCCAAATCTCTCTGCCATCCAATTTCAATCTCCTTTGCTCTGGTAAGATACCAACCGACTTCTGGATAGCTGTAAGTGTATTAAGACATTAATCCTAGATTAATTACAGCATAAAGAAATCGATAGTCACCAACGCATAAATACTTCATAATTTTTAACAGTGGTACTACCGAGTAATAAATCCGACCGATGTATATTGCTTTGTAATAATGACAAAATTGCATCCATTCAGATCTCGTCGAATTTTTATTGTAATGTCTGCTTCAACGAAGAAATTCATTTGAAACATTTTGTGAAAATGTTCTTATAATGTAAATCATTGTAAACGAAAAAATCAGAGACTAGTCATTTTAACTGGTTAGGTAGTTCTAGTGTTAAAAACATCGTTCGAAATCAGTATTAAGTTTTTACCTAAACATACACAAAATATTGCTTAATTCGTAGTGCAAACTATTCGATCTTTCACTCCAAAAGTTTAAAGGAAATGAAAATAACTCGTAAAGTTGAAATCGCGTAAAATCAACTTTTCGAAAGGCACTGGTAGATTTATGTATCGATTGTAAAAACATATTGCACGATGAAAATAAAACTTGAGGGATACTCCGATTCGCATAACTGTTATAAAATCCTTGAAAATTCATAAATTATTCAAGCAGTTTAACTCGCATATGGCGAGCATGCTCTTGGAAAATCACAGTGCTTTGAGAGGTTTAATGCTTTTAACGGTTACAAGGACAAATATGAAAACGGACAGGTTCCCCGGATAAAAAAATTAACCAATGATTTTTGTTTTTCAAGATACTGCTTGATGGAAGTTATCGAAATTGCGTCATGAAAAATGAAAGAGATATTTTTATGGCCTACTTCAACTGGACACCCCGTATACTTATCGGTTTACTTCGCACAATATTGCGTACGGTGCACGCGAAGATGGTATCCTCAAGAATTTTGTGTGAAAACGTTTCACTTGGTTTCATATAACTCGCAGAAAATTTCTCTTTTCTGCGTGATATATCTAGGTTTTTTTATGTTTTACAGAGAAGTGAGTAGGGAAGCTAAATTGCCAGCCTTCCCAACCTGCCAGGACTGATGCGGAATATAATACTGTTTTTTCTCCGTTCCTTGTTTCCAGTTCGTAGCGGGAATCGTGAAACAAGGATACGTGAATAATGTGTCTTTACACAACATTTCTTTCAGCTTGAAATCTCTTTGAAAATGTTCCGCGAACGTTTTCCTATATACATATAAAAACGTACATAATTGTTATCATTCGCACCCTCCCAGTCACTCGAGATTTCCAAACACACAGGCCAATTTCAAAGTCGTGCCACTGCCACAATTCGCTTCCAATGGACCCGGGAATTGAAATACACCCTTACTATGGGTCCAGTAACATGTAGCCAGACTTAGGAAAGAATCTGGGAAACTAAGTTTTTCGACCGATGGCTTATCCCCTCAGAAAGTATCAGTTTGGGGGTTGACGGATTTCACCGATCTGCACATTTTCCGTAATTCCATTCCGATCGACCTGAAAATTGGCATACACTCTGTCTATTGGTCTAGAAACGTGCATGCAAAATTACAAAGCAATCGGAGACCTGAAATTTTTTCCCCATTTTTTCGCGATTTTAGACAGGTCATGAGTCGTCCCTTCAGCGTTTCGCAATATTTGGCAATCTTTGAAGGCATCCCCTGACCAAACGATTAGAGCTATCGACATGAACCCAACGGGAAAATCTTCCTTGAACCTTCCTCTTTGAGAAGAGCACCCCAAAATTAGGCTAGCATTTCAGGGGACTGCAGGATGGTTCGTTTTATCAACCCCATTTTCCCATATTCGCGAGTTTCGCCAGACCGAAAATTTCAAAGTCGTGCCACTGCCACAATTCGCTTCCAATGGACCCGGGAATTGAAATACACCCTTACTATGGGTCCAGTAACATGTAGCCAGACTTAGGAAAGAATCTGGGAAACTAAGTTTTTCGACCGATGGCTTATCCCCTCAGAAAGTATCAGTTTGGGGGTTGACGGATTTCACCGATCTGCACATTTTCCGTAATTCCATTCCGATCGACCTGAAAATTGGCATACACTCTGTCTATTGGTCTAGAAACGTGCATGCAAAATTACAAAGCAATCGGAGACCTGAAATTTTTTCCCCATTTTTTCGCGATTTT
>CM052082.1:13525312-13578052 GCA_028453745.1 Agapostemon virescens
CGACAGGTCATGAGTCGTCCCTTCGGCGTTTGCCAATATTTGGCAATCTTTGACGGCGTCCCCCGACCAAACTCATGTATGAATTTCAAATTATTTTGGAACACCAGAAATAATAACTATCCTGCCATGCATCGATATATTCGCTTTTATAACAATTACTTGCTACCTAACACAAAAATATGTGTTGTACTCGATACTAAAAATACAATATTCTATTTAGGATTATTATCTAAAACCGGCACTTTTATTTGCAGGATTTTTATCTCTCGAGTAATTTAAAAAATAATTTTTAATTGCATATTGACAATATTTTAATAATATTAATAATGGTTCTAACATATTTACGTGGGTAATGATTGCTTCATTAGATAATTATAAAATAGGATCCACAAAAGATGGAATTTTAATTTGAATTACAATTATATGAACATGTTTTAATTTAATGATAAATAAACAAAAACTGACTGGAACAAACTGTTCAAATATTAATATATGTGATGAAAGTATGGAGGCGCCATTTTCAATCTGATTCACAAATGGTATTGTTTGAAATACAATTTAAAATAGGTGCGGATTGTATATTTCATCAGTACCTAGTAACAAATGATTTTCATGCTATAATTTAATGTTTGCATTTAAATGTAATTATAATCATTTTTATTCGAAATAAAGTAATAAAAGAAATAACATCTTCGAGTATTGCTTTAACTCAAATACCAGAGTAGGATTGTTATTATTTTGTATTGCATTCGATAGTGTAGTTATCAAAAAGTAAAGAACGTTTAGAAAATATATGAAAAGCCCTCCACCATTTTTCACCACCAAAGTCAAAGCCGAAGTTTAGTTTTTGGTTTTTGAAATCTCTCTTACTCGAAAGCTTTGTACCTCGAAGATTAAATTTTATTCTCTTCCCCCTTAATTTTCAGTTATCGATGTACCACTATACTTATTCCAACTACAGGTAAATAGATTCATGACTTAGACATATTTTTGAGCACAAATGTTCTTTTCAATTAAAATCTATTCGATTAAAATTGCACTTTTGGGTAGGCCTACTTAGGATTGTGGGACAAAATCATATTCAAAAACCGATGAACTTCATCTAATAGCTCAGAGAGGTTTCAATGGAGTTACAGCGTTATTTCAAAGTAAGTTTGTAACACTAGAACTACGAAACCAGTCATTTTGAGTGATTCGTAGTTTTTTCTTTCGCAATTATTGAAGTTATAAAAATATTTTCATTAGAAATTTTTGGATGTACTTCTTTAACAACGTACGTGTTACAATAAGGATTATTTGAAGTTTTAATAGATGCAGTCTCGTTATTATTGCAAGGCAATAATTGTGTTAATTAACAATACTTGTTTTAATTGTTAACATTTTTAAGGACTCAAAACGTGATGGCAGACGACATTTTCTAATAAGGGTAATTAGAGAATAATATGAAATCATGAAAATTCGATAAAACGCGATAGTCGGCTTGGTAAAAATTCATTTGATTTCGAGGGGACTCTTGAAAATAATAATAATAATCCTGTATGAAAGGAGATTCGATAAGGCGCATCGGGTTATTTGGACGCTCGCTTGCGAGGAACTCGTTGTCGGCGTTGTTTTGTGGCCGCCGTGTACGAAAAGCATCACATCGCGTCGATCGATAAATACATACATGAGGTTTAAACATGTGATTAATCACCGCATGCATGTTCATACTCAGACACCTACATGGTCGTATACAGATCCGTGCAAGTAAAATCTTCGAACTCTTGAGAATTTAAATAAAAGATAGAAGAACGCACTTTATTACAAAGGAATTTATGTTTAAACAAATATTTGAGAACGTTTTAAAGTACCTGCAAAACCCGACCGTCAACTCGGTAAAAATTCACTTTATTTCCTAAGGGGACTCACCGAGTTGATTTTAGAATATATTCCCGACGGAATATTTTGTTTTGATGAATTCGAATTAAAGATGAAAAAGGGCATTTCGTGAAAGAAGCATTTCGATTTAAAAAGAAATGCGAAATCAACTCCAAATACGTATATATAATCCTCGATAAGTGCATGTTAACCGTTTGCACTCGAAGCAATTCCATTCCAAAATCGAAACAATATTTTAACTTATAATAGCCCCATTATACATACTTTATTTCGTTCGTAGATATGAAATTAATTACTATTTTACTTGTACTTATATTAAAATTTTTATCGTTTTCTTAACCCACTTCAATGGCTCCTTTTATTATAATAATAATCACACAGAGTCTAAATGAATTAATTGTTGTCATTTTTACGAGGAAACATATACCAGTTACTTATAACTCTCGGTAGGGTTAGTCGTAATGGTCCAGGTATTCTCGAGTGCATGTGGAAAGTAGAATTGGTTGGCCATGATCAGACGCTTCAGACGAATCCTATTCAACACTGAACACCAATACCTAAGCATTAAAATTAATGGTACTTGTATTGAAATTTTGAAGGTTCTATCATTGAGAAAGTCATTGCTTCTGCCTACATAATATTTATAACAATATTTTTCTCTAAGGATATTGTTACACGCGCTCCCTACATCATTTACAATTTAAAATTTAATTTCCAATTGAATCTTTCCAGTTAAACGAATCGTGAGTACACGATTTCAAACATTTTTGTTCTAAAGAAAATCTATTACGATATAACAAATTTTTATTAATTAATCGAAGCTTGACTTTTTCGTAAATTTTCTTTCTAACTGAAAAACTCTGCGCGCTTCTACACGAAGTATGCATACAATATAGACCGCAGGTAACCCACATTCATTCACATTCACACGTTCTATTTGCTTTCCAATACTATTTCAGTGAATGGGTTCTCAGTTAACTGTTATTCCATGAAAAAGGAACGCTGCAATCAGCCGTAAAATATCGAATCGGTAAGACAGACCCAGAACGCCGAAAGACCATAACATGTTATGTCTATGAGTAAATTTCACCTGTAAGAGTTCCTCTCGTATAGTCTGTGTCTGGAACACTGACATCGCTAGAGCAGTGCTTTCTAGTACTGTCTATCCAAATAGACAGTCAGTTTCCGGGGAGCAGCGTTGTCAGGCGGTATGTACTCTTCACAAAATACTTCCCCCTCTACCACTAAATGTGACTCGACTGTCATTGTAGTGGGAATAATTTGACGTCACATACTCCTGATGCCACTAATACGTGCTTCGCACAGAGACACGAGAGGAGAATCCGATGGCGGAAACGAGAGCGTGCAGTCTTTACGCTGGCAAAAATGAAAATGCAATGTTGAATTTAGACTTTTTGAATTGACGAATTTTCAAGACAATTTTAAAGACAATAACATATTCAAATTTTGAACAAAATCTTTCAAATTTTATCCGGAAAAGCGTCCAATTTCTCGTGGAATAGCCCGGAACAGTTTTTTTCGTATACATTTTAAAGAAAATTTTTACAAATGATAGATTGTTAGGAATACAATCGAAAAGAAATTTCAAATAGAAAAAGTTAAGGCGACCAAAACCCTCTGAACGTTTTGCATTTGCTTGGGGGCAGGTCAATGGGAGAAATGGGTACTGGATGGAGGCGTTGCTTAGCCATCTTTCTTCATGATGAAGCGACTGGTACCGGGGCTGGTCAGTTCTAGGGGCTTGCAAGCATGGTACGCCCCACGTTCCTCTCGAAACAGAATCTTCTTTTATATTTCGTTTATTCCTCTTTCGAAAGAATCACAGACTCCTCCTCGGATTCATTCTTTCTTCCTCGTTGATCGAAGACTAGTTTTTCCGATTTACTTTTCAATCTCAATTACTCGGTTGTTTTGAGCGCACGAACGGTAAATCCGTTTTGTAATAACGTTTTCTATTAGGTCTACCGGAAAGATGTGTCCGTTTTTGGAATGAAATAAAATACAAATGTTTATTACCGTCAATAAACTTTTTTAAATAATGTAATTGCCATTATTATTAATGATTTCTTGCCAGCGTGAGGGCAATTTGTACATCCCATTTTCGAAAAATATTTTATCTTTCGATGCGAAAAATTGAAACAGTGGTTGTTTCAAAAAAATTTTGTAAGAACAAAAACAAGTGATAGTCGGAGGATTCTAAGTCCGGGGAATATGGTGGATGCGACAGAATTTCTTAGCCTAGATCTGCAATTTTTTTACGAGTCCCCAAAGCAGTATAAATGAGCAATATTTTGAATCAATTCCTATGAAGGCAATTTTATGACTTCAATAATTGTAAAATAATAATTTTGAAGAGGTCGTTTGACCCACTGTGGTAGATTTAGTGTTAAAAGCTGTTCTGTTGTATGAAACTTGTATGGTTGTGAGCTGAAAATCTTTATCAGATGTTTAGCGTTACGTATGGATAAATTCCGGTTTAATGTTTACAGACATGGTATATTTATAAAAGAATAGTTTAATTAATTATAATAGAAAACTGTTAGCGTAGAACTCACCATTTAATGACTCCGTAGATTGTTCAGCATTTTTAAATATTAGCACATACTTCGCCTTTCTTCGATTTGGTTGTATGGTACATGGGACACATCGGGACACATTCCTAATTTTTTTAAATTTCTAATTAAATCCAGATTTCAGTCCGGAGTTAAGCGGAGGTTATCTGGGGCGTAACCTGTCAGAGGCAAACTCGAAAGATTCTTGAGAGAAAGTCGATCGGAAAACATTTTCCGAATGTAACACCAATCATGAAACTTTTTGTTTTTAATTATTATGAGTGATTATGAAGTTTATGGACTTCAGACTCGATTTTAACGATCGTGAAAACTTTGTCAAGATTATATATTAAAACTTTCTTTGGTTGTCTGACGATGTTCATTATTCGACCAATCTAATACAGTGCCTGTCAGCAATGTTCGTACTCTTGCAATTCTACACTTTAAATGATTGATATTTCTTAACACTAAAACTATCAAAACAGTCATTTTGACTGGTCCCTAGTTTTTCTTTTGTGATTATCGAATAATTTCGTTACAAATTACAATGTAAAAACAGTTTCTTGAACTTCATTTTGATACAGAGCAATTATTGAAAATCTTATTAGTATGCTGCCAATCGATAAAATGTTAAGATAACGAAGATTACATATCCAGTAATGAAACTATAAGCGAATAAAATAACAAGAACCTAACAGTTTCATTATTTCAGTCCTGTGTAACGTAAATTTTAGGCGTTGTTTATACCAAAAAAAAATGTAACTATAGCAACTGCGCTTCTGTTGCAATGAATTTAGCAATAGAAGGGAACAGAAGGCGAGAAGTTTGGTTTTTGCTCTCACAGTAAGTGGAGACATAGCCGCTAGAAGCATCAAGCAATGTCAAAGGAAACAACTGTGGGGAAATTCAAACGAACTGACTCGAGTTTTGTACATGCGCAAACACAACACACATTTCCCTCTTCTCAGATTGCAGCAGTCTTCGGGATTCAAACCCGTGACGGTCTAGTAAGTAACCATACAAACTTGCGCATTTAGCGTGCACTGCTATAGCAACTATCGTAGTTTAAACTTAATCTAAACCTAACTCATGTATCAATAGCAGAAATACAATAAATTTTTTGTTTCGGATCCGTTTAATGTAATTCTGACACATTGCGTAGATCTTTCGAACTGGCAAATGCGAAAAATAGTGTCAAATATATTCAATACATTAATATATTAAATTACTGTTTCTGCATGCATTTCAAATCTGAGTGAATCTCTGTTTCTTTAACTTTTTTTGTATATATCTTAAAAATTTTAAGTGTGCTTATTGTATATTATATTATATATTATTATATTTTATTATACTATATGTAATTATATATAATTATATATATATATATAGTATAAATTATATTATATGTATGTACATTATATATAATATTATACTAAAATAAAAGTTGTAAAATATATAATACAATAGTTAAGGAAACAGAGAGTCAATCAAACTATAAATACAACTTAATAGATACTTAATATATGAGGAATTCAATCTATAGGAAATATAATAATTACAGATTTAATATATTAGGAATTGAGTCTATAGGAAATATAATAATTAGAGATTTAATATATCAGGCATTCAATTTATAGAAAATATAATAAATAGAGATTTAATGCAATAGGAATTCATCCTACAGGAGATATAATAAATACAGATTTAATATATTAGGATTTCGTGCATAGGAAATATATTTTCCTATATATATACAAAAATCCTATTATATTTTTGAAATGATGCCAGATCTTATTCTATATGTTCAAGCTTCGAACAAAAATTAGTTCATATACCTAGTAATACATTTTATAGTTTGATCTAATAGCAGAATAATATAATTTCTCGTATTGATAAATTATTCGAATCAGCTTAAAGAATAATAAGGGATTAACATTTAGCACTTTACATAACTTTTACATCGCTAGGTTTGCAATCATGAATTCGATAAAAATTTTAATGCTGTAAGTACGAGTAATAGTAATTAATTTCATGTGTGCGAAAGGAAATGAACTATGTACAGTAGAGTTATTATAGATAAATATATTGTTTCGATTTTGGAATGGAATTGCTTCGAGTGTAAAGGTTTAATTCAAGTAATACTATGTTCTATGTTATTTCATCTTTTCATGTTAGAAATTACGTATCCGAAAATATTTTTCTTTCATCGGCAAGGCTCAAATCATTTAATGTGCAATAGTCTCTTCTCATTAAATTAATTACTGTGGACAATGGGTTGTTAAGGCTCGGTATCGAAATAACTAGTAACTGTTGCGCGATATTGCGGGGAAACACAATTAGCATCAATGATAACATTGATAACAAGCGATGATACAACTGTGAACCGGATTCCAGGATTACAAAGGTTTTCGGAGATCAAAGAGGAAGTTGAACGTCACGAGAATTGCAATCTGTGTCGCTATACGTACACGTATTGTCAAAAGGTGCAGTTGATTTTGTATGAGGCAATGTGCATACTACTTGCACTAATTGCAATTGACAAGAACCGTCTGACATAGTAAAAAAATTAGACGCGTGTGGATGTATCGATTAAAATCGACTGGAGACTAATACTTGAACTGTATTACAAGTGACATAGAAAATGCCCTGACCTCTTAACGCTAAACCTACCGAGTTATAAAATTAACTGGAGAATATGAACATAGAAAAATGACAAGATTTCATTTCTTCGGAGTTTGTATAATTTTTAGTACAATACACGAAGAAACGCTATTTCTGTAGAAGATTAGCAGGTGGATCACGACGCTGGTTTTATTAATAATAACGTTTTATTCACAAGTCACATGCGTGTGTTCAAGAAGAAGGAGGCAGAGGTTAGGTAGATGAGGTGATACATGAAATGAAATGGTAGATAGCGCAAGGGTGCGCAGCTTTAAGGCTAATTTCCGACAATTCCAAATAGCGAATAGTATATTAAAAGTATTTAAAAAATTACACTTTCAAAAATAAAGTATCATATTTGTCGGCGAAAGATTTTGCAATAGTATTGCAGCAGTATTTTATTTAAGAGAATCTCAAAATAATGGGCACTTGAGAGGACAATTTAACGTAAGAAAATAAATGTAAAATTGAGAATAATGATTTTTTTATTTGACGCCTCGTCTCTGAGAAAATAAAGTTCGACGATGTTATGGTTTCCTACATTTTAATACTACCCTTTTTTTTTTACTGTTTAACGCAAATATGTTAGTTGTGGAAACTTCTACTGTACATTTCAAATTAGGGAAGAACAGAAAAATTGTCAGAGAGATGGCAATACTTGGAAGAAAATGTTTTGTATCATTTTCGTACAATGAACGTGTACTTTCTATACAAAAATTCTGTTTCCATATTTACATGTCTGATAATGTTAAAGAAAACATATTTTCTTGAGTAAAAATGTCTGAAGGTCTCAAACCTTGTTTTCTTTAAACTGAATGGCCTAATTGAACTACGCAGAAAGATGTCCTAATTTACAGAAAATTAAATGGTGCATTCCGTGCACGGTGAGCTGGCACAATAACGATCGGCGAATGGATTACCCGCGACATGGGCCGGGACATCAAAAATGTGTATTTAAAGTTCAATTTTATTGTGTGTGTCCTGCAGCAGCGTGTAATGGTATGCAAAGGAATCACCTACGTGTACATTCGGCACGTCATTTTCGATGTGTAGTTGGTAAATGTCCCTGTGGCGTGCGTGTACCGGAGCAGCGGGAACAAGTTGGACCGTTATTAATTATAGACGCAACAGTGCACGCTTTTAATTAATGCTCTTTTAATTAAGGCTATAATTATGACTCGCGTACCATGGAATTTGTACTATGTTCCCGTAGCTGCGAATAAGAATCTTCAGGATTGCATCTATACTGTTTTTCCTTTTTTTTTCCTGGTGCTTCGAAATTGTGTTCAGACATATCGAGGCTCGGATAACATTTAGTTAACACTCCTTTCTTCGCGGCAGCGGTACACAGAGATGATGGCGACGAGATGAAACCGGGTTATTGAAATTGTGACAATAGTTCCTGCTTAGTATCTGTTACTTTACCGTCTTATAGAGCATCCAGGAATATTTCTTAATTAGGTCACACGCATGTCTAATTACGAGATTGTTCCAAAAGTTGTTTTTACGTTGCGTACTTTTGAACATTGTAATGACACGAGCCTATATAAACGTAATCATCTGCTTGTTAGCGCTTTATTACTTTTTAAGCTTCCTTTTGTACAACGTGTAATTTGCTTTCTTTATTTGATAGTCTTCCCGACAACATTAACAATAATTTCAAAAATCAAAATCAAAAATAAAATTGTAAAAATAAGTTGTCTACATACATTATTAAACTCTGAACAGTCTACTAGATGCATTGATTAATTGCTAATGATAAATTTAAAAGATTTATTCTTTTAGTCACACAGATTCAACGAGCAATAAGAATAAAACGCTTTAAAATAAATTCATTTAATTAATTTCATTTATTTGATTTATCAGTAAAGTCAATTAATTTCTTATAAACTTTTCAATAAATTAATTTTTATTGATTAATAAATTGCGGTTTTGTCAATGCTTGATCAAATTACGAAAACTGTCACGTCGTTGTTGCAGCTTTCCAGTTTTTATTTATATCTTTTATTTTTATTTATATTTGTTTATCTATCTCTCGATTTGTTACAATACCTTTGTATTTTGTAACGTTATTGAATTATTCTTTTTGTACGAAATGAAATAATATCCGTAAAAATATGTACACTTAATTTACGTTATTGTTATTGGAACTTTTATTGTATTGGGTTGACAATTCAGGCTCATATATGCGTATTCGATTGTTTTGCCGATACGCTGTTCGCCGGTTCCAATCCCTTTACACTTCCTTCGCGCCGAACCTAATCCTTACACACGTTATGTATCATTTACGTTTATTTTCTATTTTGCATCGTCCGCTAACAATTGTAAAACATATATTACACACTATAAAATATAAACTTTATAGAAATAGTAAAATGTGTACACGTTTTGCTTACTTAATTTATGCTATCGTCTAGAATTGTCAAGACATCGTGACTGGGTCTGTACTGCGATCAAGTGGTACACTGTCGTTTTCTAAATATTTATGGGCATGCTTGGCCGGAAGAAGTAGTTATTGACCTGAGTACGGCTGGAAGTTAAGTATTTTTTTTTTGCGAAATGAGAAACAGACCAGCTGTACTCCAATCAATAACAATTGGCGCGTCGTAGACTCACCCGCAGCGAAAAAGCGACACCAATTTCTGGGAAAGTTCCTTGAGAACCTTTTGAACTTCGAACCAGTACACATCTGCAGAACCTATTGAACTTCAAATTAGTACACATCCACAGAACCTTTTTAACCACAAACTAGTGCACATGTATAGAGCATTTTGAACTTCGAACTAGTACACATCTATAGAACATTTTGAACCACGAACTAGTACTCATCCAACGAGCATTTTGAATTTCGAACTTGCAGAACGTTAGAACTTCTGAAACTTTGAATCCTTAAAAACAGTAGATGTATATTTGCGATTGCGAAATACATTAATCTATTGTCGTAAATTAGATTGTTATTGCCTTGCACAAGCGGCAATTCGGACGGAACAAACGCTAGAAAGAGCCATTATAATTATAGCATTTCTATTTTTGCGCAAGGTAATGTTCCTAAACCGAGATACAGAATCTCCGTTTAAGTAGGAATATGTCCCAAAGGCAGAAAATTTAAAATAATGTTGTTGCAAAATTTGCTTTCATTGCGCATAATTAACGCTGCCAATTTTTCGTTCTGATATCTCTCACGACTTTTAAAATATCTAATTTTCTTTTAAACAATAGTTTCGCGTCATAATGAAATTTAAATATTGAGAAAATTCAAACGTTTTCCTTTGGCAAACAACATAGCAGGCAATTTATATATTAATGCTCACATAAATGTTTATTCACAGTCAGACAATGTTTGAAGGTTTTAATTAAATTTCGTATCTCTTTTGTAGGAGATCACGTCTTTTTGAAGTATTATATAAAAGCGGCAGGTAAAATTGAAGTCTCCTATTAAAGATTTTGTTTAAATGAAAATAAAATTTGAAAATCGCTGAATTGTTACTGGTATTTTTATCGATGAATTCCGTTAAGTTTGTTACACATGTACAGGATTCATCGTCAAGCAAACCTCGTACACAAACGATTGTAAATGGTGCAACGGTAAGTGTGAACGATAATAACGATTGTCACGCGACAGAAAAGTCGCCTGAAAATTGCTAGTGTGATACTGGTCTAAAGAATAAAACCCAGCTAAGGTGGCATAGTGAGTGGCGCGCCGCGTGGAGTATATTTATGGTAATGTGACCAAAATGGCAGAATGTTCCTTTATCTGTATACATGAGTTTGCAATTGTGCTATGCCATATTGCCATACCACATTCTTTCCTGCATACAGACATTCGTTATTTCCGGGATCAAATAATGGTTTCTTAAATATCAATCTTCAGCGGTTGTCGTAGAACACGCCATTTAAAAAATATTTTAGATATATTGGATTTGCGCGAACAACAAATAAATTAACATAAAGGCGTTGAACAATCGAAAATTAATGTAGCATTTTAATAAAATTAAAATATAGTCTTGAGAATTGTTAATAAAGTTGGTTAAATGAAATTTTTTATAGATTTTTGGAAAATTGTAGGAAAATGAAATTTGCAAGCATAAAATAATATACAGTGGATCCAAAAAGTATCTGGACACTACACCTCCCATTTTTTAAACATTTTCGATAATTTGAAGTCTGAAAACTCTAATTTCGCGGAACATTTTTTCGTTCACGTTTACAATTTTTTCCCGAGTAAAATATTTTTATATGTTGTAGCAACTGACAAACCGAAGACCCATTTTCTTTAAATAAAAAAGTGTTGAAAATTCAAACGTTCCGAAAAATTGTATCCACCTTTTTTAACATTTTTTGACAATTTTTTTTCTTTAGCAATTTATTTAATATAAACGAGAACATATACACGGTGTCACATACACTACTGTAAAATTGGCGACAGACCTCGCATGCATAGTCCTATGAAAAGAAAAAATGTCAATCTTGAAATATATAACAGTTTCAGCCACGAAATCAATTTTTCACAGCTTTCACAGACATTTTGTACATTTTCGTGGAGAAACGTGTGTTTCATTTCTTGCCTGACAAACTATGAAAGAAATCTTCGAATTAACTGGATGCTCGATTATGAAACTGGAGGCTTTTAGATTTTAAAATCAGTCCAAAATTGTATCAGAGTTTAAATTTAAGGATTTTTTCGAGAATTAAGTGAACGAATGTTTCTTGGAATCGTTGTAACAAAAACATTTACAATTTTCTAGACGAATGGTTCTTATCTTCCAAAACTAGTTGAATATGTTCGGTGCTCATACATGATAACAACCAAACTGAATCCGTTTATTTGAATACTAGTCTGAAGCATATTCGAAGAATACATTTGAAATTGTACTTCAGCTAGTGATTTGTATTTTAAATGAGGACCCATACCTTTCGTAAGTATGATCAAAGTTGTGAGCATAACCATAGGGTCGCATATCCATTCATACGTTCCAGCAAGAGATGAAAAGTGGGTCAACCGTTTGGAGTACCAAGCTTCTCACGCCTGTAAAGTGAGCATGACTTTTAAAAAAAGTGGAACCACCAAAATTGAAGATGACGTTTGATAAAGATTGCTTTGTAGATAAAAAGTTGCCAGTTAAACAACGAAAGAAAGTGTTACTGGTCTACACATAGGGGTTGATAATAGTCCTTATACTTGAGGATAGAATCCTTATTTTTGCAAGTATCTCAGAAACTGGAGAATGGAAAAATGATTTTTTTTAATTTGTGTGTTCTCGACCAAGGAATACAGTAATGTGAAAAGAATTTTAAAAAAATTAAAAGTTTAAACGATATTTAAAATATTCACACTTTTGGACCATTCCTTATTAATCGTTTATTCATATTTATGTAACTTTATGTATATAATATTTGGATATATATAATATCGTGTTTTTCGAATTTTATTATTTTTCTTACTTAACAATCACTATTAAATATATAAAATGTTCTGATCAAATACCGACGAAAATTGTACAATCTGCTATAACATTTGGAATTATAATATTTTGCCAGATGTCATTAGTTGGTATATCAATAACTATACTATAAAAATATATATTTACGATCAATATGGCAATAATAATAAAATGAAAAGAAAATATTCGAAGCATCCAAGTCATTTCTCTTATTTTGCATTATGGTAAGCAGCAGGTAAAAAAATACGTGTGAAATATTATTAAATAAACTACATCCTGCATTTCATTAAATTTCATTACGCTCGAATGATGTCCATTGTAAGAGATGGAGTTCGGGTTGAATCGTCGAACGAGTCGGACATGTTTGTAAACTAATCGTGAACATCGAGTTGCTCCTGAGTGTAAAGTTCAGCATCACGAGTACTTACGAAATATTTAGTTATGTGTTACATGTATACAGAGTGACCTAAAGAGCGCGCGCGAATAATGCGATTTTAACTCTATTGAATTAATTTATTTCGTGCGCTTCGAGCGTTAAATTGTTTGAATATTTACAGGTGATGTAAGTTATTGTAAAACACATAATTGTTAAAAATACAAACTACACTTTAACACATTGTTTTATAATAATAACCTATATACACCTATTTAAACTTCATACAATTTTTATTGTACTATTCGCTTCGTTAAAGAAGCGCATTCGAAAATTTCCAATGAAAACATTTTTATAACTTTAGTAATTGCGAAAAAAAAAATTAAGGACCAGTAATTTTCATTGGCTTGGTACTTTTAGTCTTGGTGACTGAAACTTTTAGGCTTTTTGTACGAAAATGGCTCGATGACTGGTCTGCCTCAAAATGGGAACTGTATTTTTGGCGTGACATCCAAAAATGTCAGAAAGGTAGGAGAAATGTATAACTACCGATAGGCAATACATCGAATAAAATATTTTGTATCATTTTCATACAATAATCGTGTATTTTCTATATAAAAGTTCCGGTTTCATATTTACATACCTGGTAGAGATCGATGGACGTGTCTGACTATGACCAACCAATTCTACTTCTTGCGTAAAGTAAAGCACGCGAACCCATCGAAAATTGGCATTTGTCTGATCTAACGAAAAATGTTTGGAACAACAGTTGATTATTCATTTGATGAATACTTATTTGCATTGATAGGACACGCATTTGCCAAGCAGTGGTTCTCATCTTACGGTAAATGTATGAAAATGACTCGATGACTGGTCTGCCTCAAAAGAGGAACAGTTTCTTTGGCGCGGCATCCACAAATTGTGAGAGAGATGGGAAAAATGTATAGCTACTGATGGGCAATACTTCGAATAAAATATTTTGTATTATTTTCATACATCAAAGAAAAATTCTGATTTCATACTTACATACCTGGTATATTATTATATTTAGCAATTCTACTAACAAGCAGCTGCAGCTCCGCCATTTTGTATTCGGTTCATCCGCCTTGTATAGCTCCATGATTTCGCATCAGGTTCATCTGTGAGTCATTTGACCTCCCACAGGCTCCTGAATTTGACATCGGGTTTGTCCGCCTTTTTTTCAATTTTTTAGCAACTTTTTGATTTCTCTCAGCGGCTCCCTAATTTTGCATTGGGTTCGTCCACGAAGTTTCAACTCCCCTCAGCAGCCTAATTTCGCATTGGGTTCGTCCTCGACGTCTATAATCTCAGGGGCTTCCCAATTTCGCATTGTATCTGTCCTCGTACCTAATTAACAAATTAAAGCCGTATTCCAAGGGTAATAACCCTTCCGCCGGCCTCGTGCGCTGCTCATGGTTCTGGCTCGTAACGTTGGATTAGAATTGTTTCACTGTCAGGCTGGTGCCGATTGTTCTGGTTGCCTGGTACGACGCTGACAGCAAAAGGTAAAGAAATCGCACCGAATCTCCCCTATGCAACGTCTGTGACGTTTGAGACCCGAGATTTTCACTAATGTCATGACAACAGTTTCATATGCAAATAAGACAATATGATAACACACATGCACCCGATTCACGCTTTTCAGTTGTAGATGTGATACTGAGTAACAGTTATCGAACATGGAACATAGCTAATGAATTGTCAAATATTATTTTGTAATTTACATTTGTTAAGTAAAATTTAAAAAAAACCATTTACTCGTCAAATATATATCACAATAAAGACTAAGCAATAAACAAAGGTCGTGAAGTCGTAATGGACTGGTGGAATGATCTAAAAAAATTAGAGAGAAATGATTTTTATACTTGTTCAGATCCTTTCTTCTCGGGAGAAACGGGCAACAATAAGAATAGAAACGAGTTCGAAGGAGACTGCGAGATAAATTGCAGACAGTATTGATGTAGACACTAATACGGAGAACGTGAGATGCGTTTTAAAAAAAAGTGTAAGCACTTAGTAAGAAGAAAATTGTAGAAGAATTCGTATTTGAACAAGCAACATCAAATCAATTCTCCACATTATGCAGTAAGAAGAAAATTGAAGAAGAATTCATATTTAAATGAGAAAGGTACAGTCAACTCTCTTACATTTTAATATTTCGGGATTCATATATAATCTATAATTTGATGCAGTTGTATGCAGTTGTATGCAGTTGGATGCAGTTGGATGCAGTTATATGCAGTTGTATGTATGCAGACAGAGTAGACAGACAGACAGACAGGTTATACAGACAGACAGACAGACAGACAGATCAGACAGGCAGACAGACAAACAGACAGACAGACAGACAGATCAGACAGGCAGACAGACAGTCTGTCCATCTTTGTCTGTCTGTTTTTGTCTGCATATGCTTTGCACTTTGTAATGCATATGTATATATATATAAATAGAATCCAGGTAGAAACAATTTTGAACTGCAGTGTGAAAATAAGTGAATGCCATGTAAATCTTAATGTGTAAAATTTTTTCTAAGAATATGCATTCTAAAAAGAATTACATAGAGGACCATGCGTATTGCAAGGCAATGTTTACTAACCTAACACTCCGTGGTTGTAATTCAGTGGCACAATGACTTCATGAGTAGGCAGTACATTATGTTTCTGTAGCAGTCTACATATTTACAGGTGCGAGCAACATCTCGGTAATTAACCTATAATATAGCAATACTCTAACGCGAGGGTGAAGTTATTGACGAACGAAAATTACACACGAAACATGATTCTATTTTAATCGACACTCTCTAGTAACCTGTAATCCTTAATTATTCCCACCGTTAAGTGGATCAACAATAATTGTATCATGCATCATGGTAAAGGTATGCAGCACTGTCCTAACTATTTTAGGCAGTGATCTATTAAATTCAAATCATGCGCTCCTCTTGCATCATAAATATCGAGAAACTCATTAGCTTAAGAGAGTTACTTTTATGGCATACAGAATGGGTCATTCAGTGACGATAAAACTAAGGAAACGCGTTTTATCTTCGTGAATCCACTGTAAAGCGAGCCGTATAAAGTAAAACTTTCGAATAAATTAACAGTGGCAATACACTAGGCGCATAGGTATAAAAACGCCTGAAATTAATTACAACTATTCAAACACAATTCTATCATATTGTACGGTGGCGGACTTCCATCTAATGTATTCGATAAATATCACAATGATCACAAACTTAAATTTTATTTTAATGCTGCAATGAATATTTTTCTAAACGTACACATCGTACACATTAACACATTAACTGCCCAACCAACAGCCTAAAAAATTCCACAAAATCAATGTAATTTATTTAATGCAGCAACAATTGAAAACTTGAAATGTCTGACACACAGTTATCCTTCAACCTTCTTATATACTCTAGATATGAACTCAATTGAGTGCAACAAATATATGAGCGTGCAAATTTATTTTTAAACATGGACAAAGAATTCTGTCACCAATATATAGGTGACATGTCAGTCAAAGTGTTAAAGAAAGCCAGAAAACTACGAAAAAGGACAGAAGATTGATTGATGATTTAAAACAATGAAACAAATAAACAAAGGTAGTTAATTTTACTATTTTGTAGAATAAAAATCACTTGGTTGGCTTGCTGTAGCGATGAGTAAACCGCATGCAAAAGTATTTCCCAACTAAACGTCTCAATGGTTTCCATGATCGATTTTGCTGTGTGCGATGGTGCATTATCACGAAGCCAAATCACTTTGAGTTGCGTTTTAGTCCCATTTTCCTATCTTCTGGATCTATCCGGTGGCTTTCAACTGTATGGAAACAGCTTCTCGTGTCACATTTAATTGATCCGCGAGTTGTTAAGTCCAAGCGTCATCCTCATCCAACGATGCCTGCAATTCGCTGTCTTCAAACTATTTCGGTGGTTTTCCCCATTCTTTATTTCTCAAACACTTACTGATACTTAACCTCTTAAGAACGGCTGAATATTGCGCGGGACTATTTTCCTGAACGACTGGAATAAAGTTTTTGGTAACTGAATTATAATTATTTTTTAAAGATGTAATTTATATGCTTTAACTTTAACAATTTTAGAATAAAGTTTTCGAGAAGAAGTTTCTTAAAGAGTTGGGAGAAAATTTAAGAGGCGTTACTCCATGATATTATAAAACAATAACGAAGAACAATTGATTACAGCATTTTAGGTACACTTTCAATCGCGAATGACCACAAAACAAGGTTGAAATCGCCAGTTTTTAATTCTTCAATTTGTCTTATGTCGTAAGGTACCATCCCTTAAATCTTCTCTCACCTGTAGTTGAACACTTTGCAGAAATATACAGTCTTCGTTTAACCCTTAACGGTCCATCGTCTAAAAATTAAACTAATAATCAAAACATCTTTTATATCATCGGATTTTGCCATAATCGGTAAAAATGAAAGTTCTGCGCGTACGATTAATAGTAATAAATATATTCGCGAAACGAAATGAACCAAATACAGTGGGACAATTCTACGTGAAGAAATGTCTCGATTTTGGAATTAAAATTGCTTGGAGTGCAAATGGTTAAAGTTTATGCTCAACGGTGTAATTAAAATTTATTAAATTTTATTTCGCGAATAATGGTTCGAACTCCACGCGTTCCAGCATAATTTTAATGACGACATTATAAACTACGACGCTTTCGCAAGAAGGTTGTTTTAACAGTATTACGTCACCCAATTTCAAAGATGACGCCGCGATTGTTTTCCGCGACACAAATGGCGGACGCAGGAGTACAAAACTGCGGAATGAAAGGGACCGGTCTGACGCAAAAATGCTCTCGGCCAGGTACGCGTGAAATCGTTAAAAGGAAATGCCGTGAATCCGTGGTCGCGGGTAAATGGATTGTTATAACAACTTTGAAAACCGCTCGGCAATGACGCCGTCAGTTAACGCGGGTTCGCGCTGTAGAACCCAACGAATGAAAGAAGAAATTCTTCCGTGAAATAATCCGTTTGCATTCCACAAAGAACGGGACATCCGTTCGTATTGTCCTCAGACGCATTTAATTGCGAAGCAAACATGAACTCCGTCGGATTTGAACGGTTTTCACATCAACGTTTGCAATTATGCCTCCGCCGCCGCCGCCGTGCAATAACAATTTTTATTTTTATGAAATCTCGTGAAACTTTATCGGTTCAGAGGTTTGTAAATTCAAATTGCTCGCTCGTGACCATTCGTTTCGATATCATGTTATGTTTGAAAAATGGAATTTACACACAGTTATCACATCTCGTAGATTCTAGTTAATAATTATAAACTATACTAA
This sequence comes from Agapostemon virescens, assembly GCA_028453745.1. Taxonomy (NCBI): domain Eukaryota; kingdom Metazoa; phylum Arthropoda; class Insecta; order Hymenoptera; family Halictidae; genus Agapostemon; species Agapostemon virescens. The sequence continues at coordinate 13,543,581 of CM052082.1, forward strand.
ATTTTTCCTTAAAATGTAACTAGCCATTTTGTCTATTGATCACTGATTTTTGAAGTATTTGTAATATATATTTATTATTAACACTAGAGCTACGAAACCAGTCGAAATGAAATAATGTATTATATTATTTAGTATATATTTTATCTTTCTTAGCTGTAAGAATTTTACTTTCAAGCGAGAAATATTTTTTAAAAAGTATATTATTCATTAATTTGCAAGCCCTTCTGAATACATTGAAGGTCTCGCAATCTAGGAAACTAGTTAAATAATATTTTTCATTTAGTAGTTTGTAAGTAAAAGTTCATTTGTTGTCTTATGTTGTTGCATTGTAATCTTGAACCATTGGTCACTATGATAATTTGAGATTTTTAGCTTAAAATCCTCGATATTACTTACGTTGTACTCCTTTTCTTCTTTTAAAAATGCTTCCTCGAGAAAACCAGGCCAATGGCGAGTGTTAGTCCTTTTTCCATTTAATTTCGCGTATTGGTATTTTACGAACCACTTTGTCATTGTAACCACTTTCTTCGAATGTACTGCGAGCTGCATTCTGATGCGTCTTACATCGTCCTCACTGGCTTGAACCGTTGTACCATTTATTTACGACCATCTACGATAGATTAAACAAGAATTTTAACTCGAAATTGTCAATAGTCGAGAAATTGTCGATTTCTGAACATTTCATTTAATAAATAGTATAATGATAAAGTTGAACTCGTTTTAAAGCCTGAAGACTCTGCTTTCGCAGTTCATTTTTTTTTCTAGGATATTTTTGTAGTACGTGAAAACTGAGGAAATGCTTTTAGTAAAAAATGTCTTAACATGGAACGTACGTAAAAGCATCAAAACATTTCTTCTGAATTAATCTATGAAAAATTGGAAGATTGAAATTCTCAGCTGCGATTTCTTTAGCTATTTTGTGAATTAAAAGGTGGTGAAGAAATATGGTTGTGTAAAGCCTTTACGATGTACCATTCATTACTGCACAGATGGCAATAGACTTTTCATTCAAAATTAAATAAGTCCATTAGAAAAAAAAACTCGTAGATCAAGTTTTAAGCCTTCGTTGTGAAGAGAAAGCTTCAACTAAATATTTTATGGTTACAGTCGCGATAAAAATTTGAAATTTTTTTACAGACATTAGAATTCGAAACATTTCAAATTGAAAAAGTACCTTTGCTTTCCCAATCACTGCAATGCAAAAATATTTTGTAATTAGATGAAAATAGACGATGGATGGCGAAGATAGTGGCATCGAAATTATACAGTTCAAATATAGACAATTTCTCAAAAACAATCATTTATTCTTCAGATACTTTTTAGAGAATTTAGTCGACGATGTATCCAACGGCAAATATAGGGAATATAGAAATACAAAATTAAATTCTATTCGTTATTTGTAGTGTAGTATGAATTTATAGCAAAACAAAGTAGATGAAATACAATACCATAGAAGCCGTATATAATACCATAGAGAATCGAAAGAGCTAAACAGTGCTATTATATTTATTAATGTTATTATTTTATTATTTATCATATCATTATATATGTTATTATTTTATGGTTTTTCTCTACCCTATTTCGTTAATTTTTCATTGAGCATTGCCTCCTTGACCATCCCAATCCTCAATAGCTAACAGATGTACCCTGGGTCCAGAATTTGCAAGTGCCCCCAAACCTTGATCACGCTCTGGAGACCATTTTAGTAATTCTAATCATTTCAATCATTAGTTTTATTAGGAACATTATACTTAATCGCTCAAGATTCATTCTGCACGCAGTCTTGAGCATTATAGTTTCACTTTATCAGCAATTCAGTCCTCATCAACCTTGTTATACATAGTTCTCCCTACGCAAGGGAAGTCCTTCAAGAAAGTAGTCAAAGTCAATAAATCGGTCGACACATCATGTTCCGTCCGGGTCGAGGAACAGCCTGTTCGAAAGCATTTGTTTGCAATGTCTTCGACGGGTTAATTAGAAAATCGTTAGAATGCCCATTCGAGTGGCACACAAAAAGGCCGTACTGCACTGCATCGTAAAAATTGATATTACATGACTGAGAAGAAGTAAAAAGTGCTTAAAAATAGCATTCCATAAAAACATAGATTATTTCCATACAATGAACATCCAATTTTAACCAACTCAACACTAGAACTACCAAGCCAATCATCTTGACTAGTCCCTTGTTTTTTCTTCGGCAATTATTGAAATTATAAAAATGTTTTCATCAGAAATATACCTTACAATAATTATTGTATGAAATTTTAATAAATGCAGTCGCATTATTATTACAAAGCAATGTATATCGTTGCATTTATCGTTCCGTAGTTCTAGTGTTAATATAGTAAAATATAGAAACGTTTAAATAATGTCCATAAAATTTCTACTTTTGTATTCGAATTATTATAGAATGACCACAAGAAATACAATTGATTTTCATGGTGAGCACTCTGTTGTGCCAAACGATACCTCGTCTGTCTTTATGCGTTGCAAACATTTGCCGCCAGTCGGTAAGATTTCGTTTATAACTATTTTATTTATTATTAGTGCAGACGAGATATAGGAGTGGATCAGTCAGTTACCTCATGGGAATTCGTGTCGCATGGCCTGAAATACCGACGTACCTCTATCGAATACCTTCTACCGAGACAGAACAGCCAAACAGTGACCCAGATGCTAACTCATGGATCTCGGTATACTGGCAAGTATACTCGAGTATTTTGTATACTGCGAATGATTATACAAAAGTTACTATAACATATTTAATTTAAAATCTCGAGACAGGTTTCAGATACGTTTGAAAAGTCACTCTGCATCTTGAGGACTATTAGTCATTTTTAATAAACAATTTGACGGTAAGACAGCTAGAACATTGCTTAACCATACCATTGGTACCAGGTCTGTAAATACGAAACCGGAATTTGCCCATACGTGGCGCTAGCTGTCAAGTGTAGTTACCGTCGAACAACGTCATTGCCGCCATTTTCTTGTTTTCACACCTGATCAAGATTTTCAACTCGCAAACCATACAAGTTTCATAGTAGCGTCGAACATGACGAATTTTGTGCCTGAAAACTACGATTTGCGGACAGCGTTGATTTTCTGTTACCATTTGAAGAAATCTGCCGCGGAATCGCATCGAATGCTCGTCGAAGCTTATGGCGAGCATGCTCTTGGCAAATCGCAGTGCTTCGAGTGGTTTAAAAAATTCAAAAGCGGCGATTTCGACGTGAGAAACGAAGAACGCGGAAGACCACCGAAAAAGTTTAAAGACAGCGAACTGCAAGCGTTATTGGATAAGGATAACGCTCAAACGCAACAACAACTCGCGGATCAGTTACACGTGACGCGAGAAGCCGTCTCCATACGTTTGAAAGCCATGGGAAAGACCCAGAAGACTGGAAAACGGGATTAAACGGCAACGCAAAGTGACTTTTCTTTATGATATTGCAACGTCGCACACAGTGAAAAACCAGTCAAGGAAACCGATTGAAGCGTTTAGTTGGGAAATACTTTCGCATGCGGTTTAGTCAACAGACTCCTAGGCTCCATTCGATTATTACTTACTTGCATCGATGGGATGCTTACTTGTTGCGCAGCGCTTCGCATCTTACGAAAATGGCTCGATGACTGGTTTGCCTCATAAAGGGGAACAGTTTTTCTTGGCGTGGCACCCACAAATTGTCGGAGGGATGGGAAACTGTATAGCTACCGATGGGCAACACTTGGAATAAAATATTTTCATACAATAAATGTGTACTTTTTCTGTTTCATACAAAAATTCTGATTTCATATTTACATACCTACTAAAAGGAATTTTTATAATTATTAATATTTTACCGACCGGAATTAATTAGGACTTTCAATAATTGCACTGTAACAAAATAAAGCCTAACAGACTGCCTTTACATTGTAATTTGTAAACAAATTATTAGATAATATGTCAGCGTTGACAGAACAATTGAAAAGTTTTCAGTCATGGATAATATTCCTTGAAAAATTCTGAAATACTCGCCGGTCGGTAAAGACATAACAAGATTGCATCTATTCAGATTTTATTCAATTTTTATTGTAACATGTGGTTCATTAAAGAAGTACATCGGAAAGTTACTAATGAAAACATTTTTATAACTTCAATGATTGCGAGAGAAGTAAGCAGGAACAAGTCATTTTGACTGGTTTGGTAGTTCTAGTGTTAAACAAGCAGGAATAATAACATTAATTGTATTTGTTACATTGATATGAATATTCACGTTTTCAATTAGATGGCAAGTGTTTCTTTTTAACTCGTTTATTTAATAGTATTTCAAATTATCATATATTAAGTATCATTATTGATTTTAACAAAGGAAAGTTCAGTCGTTTGGTTCAATTTTTAAAAAGTTATTTAAATTGTAAAAGGTCCGAATACTTTAATTGCTCTTATTACCGCTTAATTGTTTTTATAGAAGTCAGCCCAACTCCTATTATTGCGACAGGGCAATGAAACCTATGAAATGTGACATAATTCAATAAAATTTTATTTAATCACTTTTCTTATCAATTAACGCTTTGTGGTTTATGTACTGGATTTGGATTGATAAAGCAAACAGTTGCGAATGTAGAAATAAATATACACAATGATCCTTTCATTCGATTTCCTTAACAAAATAGTCATAAATTTAAATTCATGCAAAGATTATTCTTGAATGAAAGAAATAAGGAATTTTAAGATCACAGACGTTCTATATATTCATGCATATGCTTATATAAGATTTCCTATACTTGTAATTATATCTAAAATTATTATAATTAAAATTAAAATTCATTTCCTTATTGAACGAGTAAAATAGTAAAAAATAATGTGTTGATAATTTATAATCCATAGAAGTTTACTATCAGTCGATTAATTGCAATACTCTTTCATTATGAGAATATATTAAATAATTGAAATCATAAAGGGATTAGGCGATGACAATAAGAATATAAGAAGAAATTACAGAAGAATATTTTCTATTAATGTATACAGATCGAAGATATAAAATGTTTGATAGACAATAGACAGCATTAACGTTTAAGTATAGTATTTGAATTCTCAATTTCAACTGACATTTACCATTCACAGTTATTTTGGAGAAATATATCCTGCGATCCGCTTTTTGTTCATTCCTTAGTAGCTAGTAAACGTATGTAACATTAAAATTCTTGATGAAATAAAAAGTAACATACATCGTAACAAGTGCTTATGGATTTATATGTTAAAGAATTTATGTAACATTACATTTGTTCACATTTCGATTCGGTTATGCGAATCGGTGTATATAGCAGTCACAATTGTCACGAATATTCATTTCGAGTGCCACAAGGATGTTTTTACGTACACATACAGATTTGTCTACACTTGGAGATTATGCTGTTTCAGGGACAATCTGTAACGTACAGTGACAACGAAAACTGTGTTACTGTAACGTTACGTTATCTAATAACTCACACAAATCTCAGTAAGTATAATCACACCTTATGCCTACTATCATATACATATTATTTAAAGAATTTGGAGGTGGAGTATTATAATTTCATTAATATTTTCATTTTGTTTTGCGTAAAGAATTATTTCAGTTGCAGAAAGAGTTCACTGAATTCTTGCGCAGTCTGGATTGTGCATCGTATTACTCTTTCGTAAAATATAAAACTGCTGCAGCTGCCTCACTTTTCGTGGTACATTAGAACGCAGAAGTATACTACAACTCAAAAATATTTAATTATTTTTATATGCAAAAGTGATAACAAGCATAAGATCACGTGATTTATTGTTCCTTAATTTTATAACGTTGCTACATTTTTTATTCTCATCTTATGTACCATTGTACCATATATTTTTAAATTCTTTTGTTAATATAATTATTTGTTGAGGTAAACGCTTCGATTAAATGCTTCTGAGTTGTAGTTGAAACGTAATCTCATAACTGCACAATCTAGAAATTATCAAACAGAATGTTAAAACAACACACCCATTTTTCGTAGGCTACAATTACATTTAGTGTATTGTTGTCTGTTTTTCTTCAACCATTTTCTGTATCATTTGTAATGAGGATTTTTGTAATCGTTTCATTAGCGAAAGCAGTTAATTTTATTCTCGTTACCATACATGTAGTTGTCCATGTTTATGGTAGCTACTTAATTAACATTTATTCACAACCAGCTGATGACTTGTGATTGATAATATTCTGCTTAAGGTAATTTATTTTTAAACGAACGCCACTACACACCACGAGCTTAAAATTACGCCACAAGCTCATATATATATATATAATGTGTTTAGTTCAAATACACATGCCATTTATTTCCTTAAGTTTAAAAATGCAAAACGTACGTCATATGTTTTTTAAATTTTCAGTGCGGTCTTCGCAGTGGTCTTCAAGGTCATCGGAAAGTCAAATATTTACCATTACGATGTGTTCCACATGGTACCGCATAACATTTGATTGGACTTTTAATAGAAGTCACGTGTAGATATTTAAACCGAACACACTATAATCATAAATGTACGCATACAAACACACTCAGATCGTGAATCTTACACCGATAGTTATAATTTATACAACTTCTTTGATTAACTCACCTACCACCTTTAGTACATCGAAAATAAAAATTTCAACAATACATTTGAAAATAAATCTGTTGAATATTAGATATTCAGAATTTCCATTCGTAAGAGTTAAGGTAGTTAATATTTTTATAGGTTTTCTTAATAGTTTAACCTAATCGATATATTATATACTCAAGAATTTGCAATACCTACTTTATCTTGGGAATTAAATCCTCCATGATACAGACAGATATTAGTCACATAATAACAATGTTATTAGCCCATTGTTTTTATAACAGCACAATGAAATAATTTATGGTGGAAATACGTTTGAATACTTGTTGCTTGAGTAGAATGTTTAATAGGGAAAATATTGATCATTATAATTAATGAATTATTAACACTGAGCATTTTTAGACAGTATTCGACTACTTATGTTGAAGATGATATTGTTAATAAATTTACTGACGATGTGGTTTCATTAAAGCGCGCCAAAATGGCAGGAGAATGGAATTGTTACTGTTTCGTAAATTTCATTAAACGATATCCATTCAAAGGTTTATCTCTTTCCAAAAAGTTAACTTTGAATTATTTAAATATTCAAAATGAAAAACTCATGTCTGGATTGCAATGAAAGCCGTAAAAAACCACTAACAATACTACGAGATAAATAAAAAAAATTAACACTGAATATTTTAGAGATACAACAGTGTGGATAACAGTTTACGAAAATTATATAATCACATAAATTATATATAACAATATATCTCTTCGTACACATGCAGGAAAAATTAGATTTTCTAGTAATACTGTATTTCATTGTTAGTAAAGTATTTTCACATAATGCAAAGAAGGAAAATTTATTACTATAATATCTTTTGTATGATAAAAACAATTTTGTAAGCAAATAAAATATGAAAGAATATATTAAGTATACAAATATAGATTAACAAGATTTAGAGTACAGAATTAACATTTATCTGAATCATCGATTTTTATGTTTCCCATATTTTAAGAAATATTGTAAAATGTGATCTGATGCATAAACTATTTTATTTGTTGTCTTAAAGCATAAACGAAGGGTTTTCTTTAACACATTACATCCTCCTCCAACCATTTTGGAATGCAAAAACGCAAGTGCACATGAAATTAGTATTTTTCTTTTATACTCGTAGAATTCTATCGATAATTTACCCAAAGAAATATTAAAAACTAAGTAACAATCGCGTCGGTTCTGTTATAAAAACAATGTATCACGATGTAAGGATCATTTAAAATTTAGTGGAGACACGTTACAGTTATATCATTAATTTTTCCCATAAACTAATTTAATGACACTTTTTTATTTCTTCGTCACACGTTTTCTTCACGAAAAGCAATTAGTCAGTCATGTTGTTCCATGCAAGAAACATACGTCATTACTTCGAAAAATGCGGTGTTAGTAAATCGAACTGAGAGGCCCTCATAATTTTCCGTGAATCAAGTAATGTTTTTAGAAATTGTGATCAAGAAGCTACATTTTTATTCCTCTTCCAAGATGTCAGAATCTAATACACACTTTCGTATTTACGTGCAAAGTGAAGTAATGGTTTCACGACCAATAATTTTTATCACATATTAAATCACGAGAGAAATTCTTGACAATGTAATAAAAGATGCATGCTATCGAGGAGGGCTTGGTCAATTATTTAAATCTTCGTTTAGAAGTAAGAATTTTCATTATTTTAATTATTTTAACAGAGCCTAATATTGTTTCTTTTAAAGATGTTTTCAGTTTTATAATTTTGTATTATTGGACGTTTGGAACAATTATTCTTTGTGCTGGTTATAGTAAATGACTTACAGCTGTACACTTGTTGTTTATAGTGATTGATTTATGAAAAAAATGATTATTTCTGAGGCTGTTTCCTTTTTTATCAAGGTAGACCAGCATACGTTCTTTGGGAATTTTCATGATCAATCTTACAGCCTTGGAGCGTATTATTTATCCCATTGCGAGTGCATATTCTTGGCTTTTTATTTCATCGATTGTGTGTACAACAATGAATTGGCCTTTAAAAGGTATACAGTCGTTTTTGGCTGCACGAAAGAAAGATTTTAGCGAGAAGACATGGCTGAATTAATTTCGATTAGATTTGACGCCATGAAATCCTGAACTCAATGATGTCAGATGGCTAAAAGATCCTCAGATGGATAAAATGCCGATATTCAACAGTCTATTTGAACAAGTTTAATCAAAACAAGGAATTTTATAAATTATATGTTGTAATTAGAATGTGTATTTGTATGCAAAATGAAAATTGTTTGAAGTAATTCCAATACACAGTGATCACATAAACATTTGTTTCTTTTGTTACTAATTTTAATGAGCTGAAAATAATGTAAGAAACTTTTACCGTTTTGTAATCTATCCATCAATTTTTGTCAAAAATGAAAGCAGATTTTCGTATAAATTTAATATTTTCTGTATCAATTGCAAAAACAAGAATCAAACTATTTCTTCTCTTACAAAATCTTATTCTTATTTTCTTCTCGTAAATAAAAAGAAATTTAGTTGTATTTTTTAGGTTTTCAAGTATTTTTATGTTTTCGTGTTTGATCTAGTCATTTCTATAAACGCATAAAAGCCGCAGTATACCTACAACATTTTTTAACATCAATTTAATACATATTTTAGACAACTACGAATGTTTAATATACGATCGTTCTAATAAAATGTACTCTTTTATTAATGAACAACATTAGTTTCATTTGAAAAGACATGTCCGTGACTTTGGTGAATGAAATGTCACCAACAATTTACTCGTTCATAGAAATTTTCAAACCATTACTGCGTTTAAACAAATGGCTCTGATCGATCCCACGTTTACATTCTCTCTGAAGAAAGTCGCAAACGTGAGACGTACCATTACAATTCCTGACATGACTGATTACGATACACTGGAAATACGCATCAACAAGTAGAATGTAAAGTGCGTGAAATTATTCGTACATTACGTATTTACTTTTGCCATTTTGGTATTTCTTTTGACGAACGTCGATATGCTATTTTTATTCGGTTTTGCCATTAGAATAATGATGAAAATCGACATCGTAATTTACTGAAGATATCATCAGTAACGAAAGGAAATATTTTTGAAAAGAACATTGAAATTTGTAAAGATATTTATGAAACACAACAACACCGTCTTACTTTTACGTTTGCTTCTATACACCTTGCAATAGAAAATATTCTTCTATGACGTTATACGAGTCTTACCATAAATTGATACGTTTTGAAATATTTGCGAGATCCTATAATCATCTTCCTCGTTTTCTTGAAATCGTTTTCTTGAAAACAAATTGGCACATTGTCTTAAATGTTAGCAAGGATGATCTCTGGATATAGATTGTCCTTGATATAAATGGCAGGAATAATTTGAGAGATAAAAAACATCTTTGATTAAACATGATTGCCTGATACTTGTAGCTTTACAAAAATAACGTCGATTATAAGCAAACGTTGTATAGTAGATAGAATTTTCAATATCGTGATAGGAAACATTCTTGAGTATAGAATTGTTTAACGGAGCTAGTAGACATGCAGTCGATAAAACAATCATTCCTTAAGATTCTTATTGAGCTGATTGACTGTGACAACGATATGCTCCGTAAAATCATTCCTTTACCGATTAGCTTAAATCAGATATACGCGTACAATGGAACCGATGAGTATTTAAACACTGCGTTGCCGATTCTTGAGAAATTGTCAATATTTAATTTCTAATAATGTCGTACAAACAGATAGTACAAGTTTGGATTCGTTTGAAAGCCTGAACGCCCTACTTTCTCAAACGAGTATTGATTTTACACTGAATAAGATATTTTTACGTGACGTAGCAGGTGAGAAATTGACGACCTATTTTTCTTATGAAATCCTACAAATTTAAATTAAAATTATAATTTAATAATTTCGATTAAAATGAAACTACCATAGATTCAAAAATCGAAGTATCTTCTTTGCAATAGTACCTGACAATTGGTACACGATTTTTTTATACATTTTATGGTGGTACTACATTTTAAAGTGCCAACCATTAAATCTATGGTGATTTCAGCTAAGATAAAACTTTGTTAAAGTTTTCACAAACGTTTGAATGTATAGTATTTTCATGAAAATACGCGTTTTCTCCTAGCTTCGTGATAAATCCAAATTTATTGCCGTACGGTTTTTTTTTTTACAAAATTATCAATATTTAAATATTGGCAATTTTTTCAGAGTCAGATTAGTGACTGTTCGAATACTTGGATCCACTGCAGGCTCTCTTCCTCCATTACAACGTGTCCCTCGGTAGCAGAGAAAGTTATATTTTATTTAAAATATTTTATGAACGAGACGATTTCTCGATTCGAAGGGATAAGATCATTTTTATTCTTATATTAGCACTCCCTTTATATCGTGCTAGACAACAAGGATCCAAATATTTCCAAAACAAGATCGGAGCTTCATATTCAGGTACATTACTCCTGACGCATACGAGTAGTTCATTTTGATATTTTTAAATTATAGAGAATAGAGTGACGGTACACTAAACAATATTACAGATACAGTAAACAATATTTGTCATACGTAAACGAAACACTGAAATCTTTTTAAAACATCGCTCGCCTGTTAACGAGTTACTTCTAATTTCGTTTTTACTCGAGTAAAATAAATTCGGAATATTAAAGATATTTCCTACCGATTGTCGACATTAAAGAATGAGTTTGAACCGTAACAGACAGTGTCAGTTTAAAGGTTAATAGATTAAATAAAAAAAGAAATTATAGGAAAAGTTTCATATTCATGTTTTGAGATAACGATGTAGTGAAATTATGAAGCCACATACATTATAAAAAAAAGTTTCATCGCAAGAATTGTATTCAGATTGTAGATATTTATGCAAAATAAAAATTGTATGCGTCAATTACCAGAAATAGAATTCCATGTGAAATAAAATGAAAATGTATCTCTGTAATTTAATAATGACGTAACAGTATTTGTCGTTTTAAACAAAAACACAACTATTCTCTCAATAATTTCTATAAGACATAACAGAAATTATATGTTCCTTATCTTAATAATTTTATTAAGCTGAAAACAATATTACTGTATCTATTTATTTGCTATTTTGTCATAAATGCATAAAATCCGCCAAGTCTTCAAAAAAGTTAAATCTATTTTATTTATTCTTCTGAAAAGCTGTACACGTGTAGTTAAACTTTTTTTGGTAGTGAAATGTGTTTTATGAATCTCATTACATCGTCTGTTTAAAGCAATCATTATAGTGGTTCCCGAAGAATTAATTCTCTATGAAACGCAAGATAGAATAAACAATTAAACTGATGCAACGTTGTATAGAGTACAGAAAAAGTGTAGCTATCAAACGAATTGAATGTATGCCCACGAGAAGATTTTTAACAAATAAATTAGAAACATTAAGAAACAAAAAGTAGATTGCACAGTGAAACATTTTCAAGCGTTTCCTACCTGATTCAAGAATCACATATGCACAAAATGTAGATTCCATATTTCAACATTATCTAGCTCGAGGTTATATATATATATATTTTCCATACTTAATTTATTAATGATTCCTTAGTAGTTTGCAGATTTCATTGTATTTATTATATATAGCACAATAAAGCAACAATCTTTATAAAGCTCAATGGATAGTACCATTTCATTTACAAATTTTAGGAAGGCAAAAATGAGTTTCTGGTTAGTTTCTGTTTCTGTAAACGAGTGCCTCCGATATGCATTTTTACAAACATGGTTAGCACAGTAGGTTAGGATTATAATACTTTTTTTTTTTAATGCAGAGTAAGTATACCGAAGACAGTGTTTGTGTACTTTTCCAAAAAATTTGCATGTTCCATTTCGCTACGTTACGGATACATTTATCCCTGTATCATTTTCCTCTAATGATCAGATTTTTCTGTGTTTCGTATTAATTAGTTACACATGGTTTGCGGATCACACTTATTATAGTCTATTTGAATGTCAACAACGATTGCACTTCGTATGTACAATAAACGTATCTCTCTCATCACAGACTTTTGTTTGAAATCATTCAGATGAAATAATTCTCTAAATAAGCTACAACCGATATCAGAGAAAACAATAGTGAACATGAAAATAGAATTTAATTGACTATGCAAGACATCCTTTACGGTGGAATTGCCACACTCTCGCAATCTTACGTTCCTACAACAAGATCCCTTATTTCGTAAACACGGACTACCTATATGCTTATTTGGACGAAAAAGAAAGAGTAATAAAATAATTTTCATCAGTTATTGCTAAGTTTCGCTGGTTAACAACCAAAAGCACAGTGCGATCACTGAAAAGTGGTACGACAGCATGTTTCGCGACCAAAAACATGTTCCACGTGGTCCGCACGCCATGTTTTCAAAAGCAAATTAGAATGTGCATTTTACAAAAGCGACAGCGGTTGCTTCGATTTCGAATTCTAACGAGCAAACGTGTTTTTATCTTAGAGACGAAAAATATTGCATCGAAGCTCTAGTTTTCTTATCGAAGACGTTAAAAATTAATTCGAGTGAAAACTTAAATAAGAGGTAAACGTTATATTCCCTTATGGTAATCGCGGTTTATTAAAATAGTATTGTGGAAAAAGGAGAATATTTGTAATAAACGTTACGTTATAGGTTGTGGTGAATAGTTTTCTCCTTAGAATAAATAACTATCTCCTGCCCCTTATTTACGCAAATACTGTGTATAGTGTATATTTATATATCTCCAACGAGTAGGGAGTTTGTCATTAAACTCGTGATTGCATATAGAGAAATTCGGATTAAAATGTAACGATCTCTTTCTATTCATTTTTGTTTTTAACGCAGTTACTTGCACACCTCTCGCGTCTTTTTTTTACCTCCAAACGAAAATGGAGCATCATAGATGAAATATATCTAGTTCAGTTGCACTCTCGATAAACACGCGTATTCCGTGCTATATCGTTTCTATATATCTCAATTCTTTTCACAGGCTGAACAATTGTCTCCGCAATGCAATTATCAGAGAGTAACATTTCGTCGTCACCAAAAATATATCAAAGAATATTCTTAAATTACGGTAACAGCGTCCTTCGTGATATGCATATTTTTACTTAAAATTAAAACTTTTGCAGGACACACAACACTGTTCAAAGGAAACAACAAACTCGTAGAATCGTGTTTTACTAAAACGGAAGCTCGTTAACAGCTATCCAAGAATTAACTACTTCATCGATTGTTAATTTCACACGCTCCGCGACAAATCTATAGGTTGTTACATAAAACTATACCAATACGATGTGATAATAATTATATAATTAGTAATTAGTAATTGTATTTTCTATTAACCATGTCAAAACTATAAGACAAACTTCATTCAGTAAAAAAACTGAAGGGTATCAATGGAAAAGTTAGTGTGAAAAAGTTAATAGTCAATACTCAACATTATAAGTTATATTAAAATTGTCATATTTCTTTAATGCGCTAAAAAGATATATTTTATAATATGTTCATAGCTAAAGAATATCATTCCACCAAAAGAATGAGACAGTATAGGGAATGCAGTATAGTACAAAGCAAATAAATTTGATGTTATATATTCACCTTCAGTCGCACATCAAATGAATGAACGAAAATCTGAATGAAAAGCTGAGCAGAAACAGCTTGGAAACGTGTTAAAATATAGCATGCATTTTGGAAGAAACACGAAAAGAACAGATTATAACGTAACAACAGATATAAAGAAAAACAGCCACAAGATTGCGCGACTAGGCTTTACGAAACAATGGACTCCCTCTAATAATAAATGAAGAAGAGCCAATTTTTTTATGTAAAACGTTTTAATCTGGATGACCAGAATGACTGAAATTATTGCTTTCACGATTTAAAGAAAGAGTAAAGTTAAGTCTAAAGTTAAAGTAAAATCTAAGTCTATTTTCTAAAGCAAGAAATAGATATTTTATCAGGGCACTTTGAACTAATTGTTATAGAAAACTCTTGGAAATTTTCAGTTGTTATAAACAAACTGCGAGAAGTAAGAAACACAACAAATTGATATCGAGTAGAAGTGGAAGTGTAAGTCAGACATCAATTAGAAAACAGCATACATTAAGTATCTTTATAAAAAATAAAGGAACTGTGCTATTAAGAAACCGAATGAAAATAAAGTATTCACATTCAACTTTTACAGAAAACGTGTCTTATAGATTTGTCGTAGCTAAAAAAATAGGTATTTATAGTTTTATTATTGTGATGTTTATAGTTTACTAAAAAATACTTTCCACGAAGTAGAAATTCTTTTTCACAAACAGAAATTCGTATGATTTTGTACAGTGTCTAACAGTATTGTCACGAAACGTATTACATTTTCCGAATGATAGTGCGGAATTGTTTATCGAAATCAGAAGAAAACTATAAAAATTGGTGAAATGGTGATTAGAATTCGGATCATATATTTTGATGGAACATTTTCGAAAGACAAAAGGGAGAATTTTTATTGCCAATGAAAGATAGATTATAACTGTTATTTATGTTAACGATGTAATTCCGTTAACGTGAATTTCCTTTTGTCATAAATACATAATAATCCACAGTCTAGCAATGATAGAATAAATTGTAAGAACCTTCCTTTTCCACAATGATTCAATCAGTCCTCGTATCAGGCCAGACCGAAGACATTGCTTCTTTACGCTACTGATTGTCAAATACAATTTCCAATCCCTAGCTATAATCCTGCGGAATAAAGGCGCCAAGCCTCTTCTCGCTTTAATATCAATTCTCGCTTAAATTCTGTCATTCAAAGTGTAATACTGATTGATTGGATAACGCTAAACGAAAAGTCAGTGATTGAAATCTCTTGAGCTTCGAACGACTCTAATCTGCGTCCAGTCAAAGTGAACTATCAAAAAGTGTCAACGGTGTCCACTCATTTCACGCTGTCCCTCGATGAAACGCGTTCGAGTAACAGTAATAAGTGTAGTATACGAAAATAAATAAGATTATATCGTGGCGTTGTTTATACACATTCGCTTATGCAGGTACATTAGAACGATCCTGCGTCCCAACGAAAACTCTTCAAGTTTCTATCGATCATGCATCGATGATAATATTGTACAATATATTTGATTAATTGGTTTACATTTAACGCATTTTCTGTGGAACGAAGCTAACCTTCTCGGGGGTTCTTTTCAATTTGAAGATTTCATTTTATACGAATTTAGATATCCATGGTAACTATAATCTGCAATTTGTGCGATTTTTAGTACACCCGTGTATTTCGAGATTACTATTTTGGATGTATTAACGCGTTCATATTTTAATTTGTTTAAGATTTTCCAATCCTATGTTAACTTGGATTCGACATTTTGTTTTCGTCTGTAAGTACTGAGATGTGGGCTACGGATCTTTATACAAAATAATAATGTTTCTACTTGCTTGTAAAGAACAGAAATTCACTGAGAATATATTTCTCCTTTTGATAATGTTAACCCTTTGCGCTCGAATGGCGACTCTGAGGCGCCAGTGAAAACTGCTACAGTATTATTAAAAATAGTGTTAATATTATTAAATTTACCTGTATTTTACAAATTGTTAAAAATTCAACCGTTGTATGAAGAAACAACGTTTAATCTCGAATGCACTATGTAAAAAGTATTGCGAAGAAATAATTCTGTCAGGATGAAATAAATATTTTAATTTTAGAATTAGAATTGCTTTGAGTGCAAAGGGTTAATAATTTAGTATTTAAAATTTATTTTTAATGTCTACACTGTTTTGTATTTCATCTATTTGTTTTTGTTATATATGCATAAAATCCGCTGTCAAAAATAAAGAAAATATGCACGTGGTAACAAGGGTGTAGAAAGCAGTATAGATTATAAATTTTTTGTAAGTTGTGAGATGTCAGTTAATTATTATTTATGGGGCAGACTTTGTATTAGTTAATAATAATAAATGTTACTACGTTTGTTGCAAGTTAGTGCAACATTACTTTTGCGGCCCATTATAATATATTTTCCTGTTTTGTCAAAACGCCGTTCAGAATGCATGGCATTTGTGATGCGTTTTTGCATCACAAAAACTTTGCAGAATGTGTGGTTTGAAAAATATTGAAATACTTAAAAATTTGTCATGCCTGCGAGATATCAAATTTCATGGACGTATCAACAGGATAATGGTCCAATATATAAAAGTCAAGTATAACAGTCAAGAATCCGGAACATGGTTCGAAATTTTTAATATTAATTTATTAAACTGGCCTTCCCCAGGAGTATTATTATACAACGTAATTAATGAGACTTTCTAAACGATTTACAGCTGAAAGAAGCTATTATTGAATTCTTTAGTGCGATAATTGAAGAAATTTCGAAAAAAGTAGTTAGAAGCACGACCAACCGTATACTTTAAAGAATACGTAACAAAGAGAGATCTACACGTTATCAAAATTCTCGATTTTAACGACTTTCATTATAATTAAATAATTTTGTTAGAATTTAATTTTATGTTACAACTACGGTGGTGCTATAGATATGCAACTGTCAAATATACGTTTTATCCATATCTTTCGTTTCAAATAAATAATACTTTTAATTTTCTGTTCATTATGTACAATTCCTTTTTAACTCTTTTCACGTAACGCTCTTAACACTTGGCAACCATTTTGCGTATAAATGTTTAAAACTCTCGACATTTTTAGTAGTGTTATAGTTATACTCCACAGTGTAGGATCTGTAATCGAAACATATGTTCTCTGGAAATATCGGTTCTACATAACAGAAGTTGCTATTGTAACAATTTTTAAGCCCTGGAACAAGTGGACGGGTTGAAAACGTATTGGCTCGTGTTCGACATTATCTATGCAGCTTCGCAAGAAATATTGGTTACCGATCGTTCAAAATTTTCGGGGCACCAAACACACTTGCAGATTAGGCTTTGGATCGCAACATTATCGTTTAACGTTCATTCAACGATTGTAAATCCTGCGATGAATCTACGGAGATAGTTTGCATTTTATTCGGTACTAAGCATCATCGTGTTTCTATGTGGTTGTTTTTGTTCATCCCGTAGTACCATGTAAGCAAGACAAATTTTTCTGTTCTATTAGTATACTCATAAGAAGATTAACTATTTGTCGACGTAGAAGCTTATAAAGTTTCGCCTCTGTCAGCTACGATTGAAATTCAACAGTCAATACGGACCTCCTCCTCTTTGTGTCGCTTAATCCGGAAAAACAGCTCGAGGCTAAGGAGTAATTGTGTACTGATATAATCATTTTGGATAACTTGACACTCAGAGACACGTTCGCGAGCGTGTTGCGAGCGTGAGGATGGCAGATCAATTTAATTGGATGTACTTAGCCTGGATAACTTCGGTTCAATCTCCAAGGACATGTTATACAGATCCTTGTCGCTCAAAAGTAACGATGAATCCAACAGGTAGTTCGCTACTTTCGTTATTAGCTCGATCCTGTATGGTGTCTGTTGGAAGTGCCGTATTTCTCGAATCACGTTCGCAATCTGGGAAACAGACATGACAATTTATTTATTTCAATGGCATTTGACGTTTTGGTAAATATTACGTTTAGCGAGTCGACTTCCGACGACCTTGACAAGTATGTAAATATGAAATTTTTATATAGAAAATAAACGTTTATTGTATGAAAATGGTATAAAATATTTCTTTAGAAATAGTCTGAAAATTTGGGGATAGCACGCCAAAGAAAAACTATTCCTCGTTTGAGACAAACCTGTCATCGAGCAATTTTCATACATTCTTCGTAAGATGTGAAGCGTTGCTAAGCAAATGCGTGTCCTATCAATGCAAATAAGTATTAATCGAATGAATAATCGAAGAATAATCTGTTATTCGAAACATCCATTGTCAGATCAGAGAAATGTCAATTTTCGATGGGTACGCATGCTTTAGTATATGCAACAAGTAGAATTGGTTGGCTGTAGTCAGACACGTCCCTCGATCACTACCAGGTATGTAAACGTGAAACCGGAATTTTTGTATAGAAAATTACCCCACCGTAATGAGGGGTTTCAAACCCGTTAATGTAGAATTTTTGAAAAATTTAGAAATGCATTCGTAAGGAATTATTTAATAAATTTATTTGTTTAAGAAAAATTTCTGAAAATCTGAGTAAATAGATTATTGCTAAATGTAAAGCAGTTAAATTCTGCTCACTGTAGATGCAGCATTAATGAAATAGATTACGTACCATTCGCATTTTTGAAAAATTCAGAAGGCCATCTTCGGTTATGGTTGGTGCACCCTCCTCTATGGAGGTGAGGTCGGTTAAGTACAATCCTAAATAAGGAATGCAGGGAGGATCGCACCGATGCAAAGCATTCCTTAGATTTTTAAAACGCCCATCCGAAGAGACGATGTTTTGAAGTTTCTCGATAGTTTGTTTCGTCTGAAAAGTTATTTGTCAATTAAATATTGTTAACCTTTTTTGTAACAAGTAATATTTAAGTAAATTGATTTATGATCTCCAAATTATTTAAAATTTTTTAACATATTATTATTGATATTTTTATTATATCATGATGTTGTATTCAGCTTCAGCTTCAACTTTCGCTTTAACTTTAACTTTTACATTAACCTTAACTTTAACTGTAACAGTAACTGTAACTTCAACTTTTAAACTTCTTCAACTTCAACTTCAGCTTCCGCTTCAACTTTCGCTTTAACTTTAACTTTTCAACTTCCAACTTTAACTTTAACTTTAATTTTTCCATATCCATTTAAAACTCTCGCAATGGCATTGTAATCTTTTAACATTCGAAATTCTTTATTAACGACGTTGTTCGGTTTAATAGAGACGGCCTTTAAAGTAAATTATTGTTATCAAAAACTTAATTCGAATGTGCTCTGCTGTACAGAGAAACAGTCCCGCACAATATTCAGCCGTGCCTAAGAGGTTAAATGTGAATTGTTAAAGTTGACAAAGTTAATGCGATTTTGTATATAATATAATTGAGATAGTTTATACAGGTGTCGTTTACCGGTTTGGAAACTTTCTCCCAAGTCTTCTTGAGTCTGTAAACACTGCTGTTCGTGAACGCTGCGCAAATTTGCAGCACGCCATTGTAATTGTGCAAAACTCTGCTGATGTCTGCTACCGCGGTCCACTTCTCGATCGCGTCTACCCTTGCCGACATACTCGAACGTCGAATAATTTCCGAAACAACTAAACGATTCACTTCGTTAAATCTCTTGGTCATTAGAAGAATGTTGGAAGCGCGAGTTGCTTTATCTGCTTTCATCCACGCTTGTCCAAGAAATTCTCTGTACAAAAAATTAAATAATTAAGGGTTAATTATTTCAATGAATTAACAACGGTGTATTTAATATTTCCATATCGAACTATGATTGTGGGGAAGACGTTCTAGGAAAACGATTTTATGAACATTTAAACAATTATTTTAATTTTTACTAGAATATGTGACCGAATAAAGAAATCCATTCAATCGATTTCTGCAAAGGCAATTTTATAATTTTAGTAATTACAGAATACAGAATCTGAAAAGGTTTAGTGTTAACGAAACACTGTAATGAGTTATACAATAGGAAATACGTAAGTATAGTGCCCATGTTTCCAACAGTACAACATAATGTATTTATTGAAATATTATGTAACTCACTCGTTCGAAATGGATATGAATATTTTATGGTCTAAATATGTAATTTGCTCCGCTATGGACATTGCAGACAGTGTCTCTATGTTCTCTCTGCTCTGCACCTGAAATCATATAAGAGGTTTCATTAGAAATACAATCCTTTGTAATCGTCAATAATTTAATGACGGTTACCATTTACGACTGCCATTATTAAACTGCTAATTCTTATTCCAATCCAAATTTCTATCGTTTTCTTTTTATGAAAATATAAATAACAGAAAAATTATTTTGATCGTGTACCATTGTTCAAAGTAAAAGTATAAGAAACATAACGTCAGTTATGTTTACGGTATATTTATAAATTAACAAATTTAACAAATACATAGAGATTTACACTGTAGATACTAAATTTTAATTATTTAGTAATTATTGATAATAATGAAATAGAAAAATTTGCATTATGCATAGAATAATTAATGCAAATTGCTTTTCGAACTCACTCACTGTAAAATATTGAAAATTTATTTCTTCTGCGTTTGGCAATAATGGTTTTCAACGTCAAAAAGTCACTTTTACCTTCATTGAAAAACAACAGAATTTTCTGTTGAACAAAGTGCAAGTAATTTTCAGTTTTTTTTCTACCTTTCTTTGCAATATTTCTAGCATACCTTCCCATTACCAAATTTATTACTGCACCTTTCTTATTTTCAGTAGAAAATAAAATGATATCTCTGTATTAAATTGTTTTAAGAAATATATAAATTTCAAGATCAACTCAACGTCACATATCTTTTAATTCGTCTTGAAATTGTCTATCAAACTATGCAATTGGATATACATAGTTATTAAACGACTCAATGCAACTATGACTTATCATGAAAATGAAACCTACTTTTAAAATTCTTAATGGTGCAATTTTGTAATGAAAATTGATCAACTTCCCTTCAAAGCGTGTTTTCATCCAATCATGAGTCAAACTATTGTCAAACAATCATGTAGACTAAATTGTAGACCGCAGTGTATAATAAAAAACGAAGACATTTTGTCGAGGCTGCAGAATACGTACAATAGGTGGAGTTAGAAGCTTCTTGAGGTCAACCTTGTTGGCGTCCTGCTCTTCTTTGATAATTAGCCGAAGCAGTTGATTCGCGACCTTGTGTTCAGCTGGTAGCAGGTGTGGACAGTGAACAATATCTTCCAGGAACTTGACCGTTAAACTTTTCAATTTCGGATCAGACTCAAAGTCTTGAGCGTGCTTCGAGACCCAGTGTCTTAGAACATTCAGCACACCCATCGTTGCTGCCGTCGATATCAGCGACTCTTTTCGTCTGGTTTTATACGATCCTCTTCTGATGCTTCCATTGAGTTCGTCATCGAGGCAGTTGCCCGCTGCAGACGTTGCGGTAGCGTATGCAGTAGCAGCTTTCGAGCTACTGCTCCTGAATATTTAACAATAATATCGTTGTTTCATTCAATTTTCCATACGAAAATATGTACATTTTTATCGAAATAATACCGACAGTATTTTCTAAGTATTTATGCAGAGTATGACAAGTTTTTATTACTAAACGATGTTTACAGTGGATCAGAGGAACAGAATGCGAATTTTTATGTGAAATAAAAATTATTCGAATTAATTGCAAGACAAGGGAATCGAATAGTTATTTCTTTCCTCCTTGCGCAATTTTGTAAAATTTGAAAGAAGACATCAAAATTTGTAAACTTTTAAAAGTTCTTTGGTTACAACATTCTAACAAATATTTACAGTTTTCAATGATTTCACTCGTAGAACATGATATCATTTAGAAGAGAAAATGTGGGTCATCCTTTGCAATGTTTTTATAATTTCATTATTATTATAGTTCGCTTGTATAGATGTCTCATAATGCAAATATTAATCGTAAGACGTTCCTCTCTTGTCGAGTGAAATATAAAATAAAGAATAATAATTTTCCATTGACATCATACGATAGACGGCATGCAATTGTTATGAAAGTGTACGTTTGTAGTGTTTAATGACTCATTGCAGTGTTTACAAAGTTATATAAAAAACTCTGCAATTATTTTAGAGAACGAATATTAGAAATTTCCCTTTATTCTGGGCTCCAACAATTTTTAATTGGAATTTTGTTAAACCTTTTATAAATGTGGTCGAGATATATCCTTTTGAAAAATAATAAATGTATCTGCACCTATTTAACTGTTCACTTATTTCTATAATTTTTGTACATGTATTATAATTATTTAGATCTGCATTATTTGTAATTATAATTGTTTATATTAGTCTTTTTGGAATAGAGTACAATCTATTATCCCACTATGTTCTAATAAGATCTCTCACTGTACTTTCACTTACATTGAAACTTATAGTAACGTCTTCACATGATTTTTCAATAAAATTGTGTTAAATAAAAAAATGACAATCGTTTAAAAAAATATTAAACTTCATTAAAAATTTAATTTTATAATATATTTTACACATTCTATAAATAAAATATATGCTACTGCTATCTAAATTTGAAACTCTAATACTGCGTATACTGGTAAAAATTTTCTTAACAAAATAACTTTATGATGTATATTCAATTATTTATATCTTATTTATTTTATTATTTATACATCTCATTTTCAGTATTAGAAAAACGACACTATATCGCGAGTTATCTCATTTAGATTGTTGAAACAATGGTAGTAGAACGCGAAATGTTATGTCTCTAATTGTGGAGGAAGCAAATAATACAACAGTAATACTTTTACAATGGTTAACAAAAACACCTAATTATTAGGTTGGGAAATATGAAATTGCCGTTCCACATACAAGACTCTCAATGCAAGTATTCGTTGCGTTTAAATAAGTTGTTTTTGTTAAATAAAATATTACTTAAACTGAATTCATTTTATTTGTACAAGTAATTAGCATACTACAGGAGCTTCTAAACACATTAAACTTTTAATTGCTTATGTTAGGAATCCCATGACGAACCAAATTTGTGAAATGTACTTCTTACGCTGCCATTCTAAATTGCAAGTATTTTTAATACTTTATTATTATTATTTACTATTTTTAATACTATCGTAGAGGCTAAATAAATGGTATCAGCCAAAGATAAGTTTGTTAAATAGGGAAATAGATCTGAACTTGAGAGTTTAATTCGTGCAATTTTCCTTCAGTAATGTGTGCAAAACGAGCTGTAGCATTGTTACGTGATAAGATCATACTCTTAACGATTCACTAAAGCCGGTCGCATTTTTTTATCACCTTCTCATGCATTATCTACCAGTCACTACAGTATTATTAATCTTACATGCTCGCGTTAGCAATTTCATTCGTATTCGAAACAAAATTTTATGCTACTTGCGATCGGCAATTTTATATACACCAACCTAATCATTTCATATCTCTGTGTACATTCTGCATTGAACCCATTCGTCGACAGTGAGTGAGTGAGAGCGACTATAATTACTTATGCACACGGTTCATTTGATTTGTGCTTCTTTGTACAATCACACAAAGACAGGTTGACTTTTGAACTGAATGCTTAGAATTTTGTTTAAAATGAAATGTTCTATTAAGAAAAGTATATTCACATAAAGACTTTTGTTACTACTATAAAATTTTGGTGTTATTTTTATTAGGGCTAAGTAATTTATATTTTTACTTGTCATTATATCGTAAAATCATACTTCATGAGGTCTTCATACTTTATTAACATTGTTTTATTGTAAATACGTAAAGTTCGTAGTCTACTAATAAGTATTAACAATCCAGGTTATGCATTCGATCGTAGTTCCATACGAGATTCAGGTGTGGATATTATGATCGCGAACACTAATCAACAGAAAACGTCTAATAGGTGAAAACTATTTCTATTTCGTTTGGTCGCTTGTCAATTTTCAGTGCAGTGCAAATTATAATAAATCAAAATTATTTACTCATAAATCCTCGTAATATAACACACGAAAGTGCAGTAAATAAGAAGTGAAGTAAAAGAAACAATTAATTATAAGCAGAAACATTTAAATAAGAAACTGAATGCCATTCATGGAATAGAAATATTCATTACAGTGAGAAGTACTTAAAGGTATATCTTGTTGAATTGTTTATGTGAACAATTTTTAATAGCACTTGCGTTATATCCAAATAAGCTTCACCTAGTATTTATGAAAACATTAACATTACGCTTACAAATAATGAATAATACTGGAACAAATACTTTAATTTTGTAGTATTAATGCATATATCTTTATTCGGTTGCAATCCAATAAAATGTGTATAGTATAGCTCACAATTATAGAAAATGCGATGTTGTATTTAAAAAATAAATTCTTTTCACATGACGAGCTACGACAAATATATAAATTCTACAAATTTTTACTTCGCACATTGTTTAAAAATTGTCTTTTACCCTTAGAGTTAACTTTAACCTCATTTTATATAAATAAATTGTATCCAAATATTTTTCAAAATTGCGATAAAAGTAATATCTGGCATTCCAATAAATTCCAACTATTATATGGCCGATAAAAAGAATGTTAATAATTTTTTCAAGGAGTGATTTGCAGTAGCAACATTATAGGACATTTATACTTACCTTTCCGACTTCGAATAAACGTAAAATTTCTGAAATACGAATAATTACGAGCGCTACTATACACATTATCCTATTTTTCGAATGCCTTCAATTCAGTGAACGCATCGACTAATGTATTTTTATCAAACAAAGGAGTTTCACAAACAATTTCAAAGAATACATATCGAAGTATGAAGAGAGAATATAGTGAACGTTAGAGTTCGACTAATTAAGCACTTACGGTGCAAGTTCGATGAGCATAAACAGTTAACAATTAAGGGATTGCACAAGTGAGTTTTGCGGTAATACAGCTCGTCATGCGGCACGCAGAACGTGGATATAACGTCTTCCAAAAAACTGAAAGGATGACACTTACCAGAAAGATACAGGTCCAACGCTATGAGTGATACAGAACGACATATGAAATATAGTTGCATTAAAAACAACTAAAACATTATTTCGACTAGAGAAATGAATTGTCATGAATTACTTAGAGGGTTGAAAACATTTGGACAGGCATGAGAGATCGATCTTTCAAAGATACGTTTATGTAAATGAACGCATGTTATAGAAGAATGCTTAGAAATAACGATTACGTAAAACGGAGAACGATTATATGTAGAAATATTAAAATTTTGTTACAGCTTTTATTTTCTGTTTGCCATAGAATAATTTTGGTGGCAGTAGATTTTTTTCGTGACATGCAAACCAAGTTATACTGTTCAGTTGAAAGAATTGTTGCGAGCTGATTATGATACTTCACGTTTTATTAATTTTCTTTATAATGAATACAGCAGAAATTGCTGTAAAATTTTTGGAAATGTTTCAATGAAATTTTATAAAATTACTTTTCAAGTTATATAATTATAAGTCATATAATTTTGTATTTGAACAGACATTTAGGTTTAACATCTTTTGCACGTAACCCCTTACGGACTATTGATATGGAACTACATAATTAAGTAGTTTGTTCGAAACTTAGATCACATCAATGTGACTAAAACAAAGAAGAAAATTATAAGAAACAGAAAATTGTATAAACTGTTTAAAAGCGCGGGACACCTTTCAAAATGTCTACTGTGTGAAATTATTACATCTTTCATAAGCAACACGGATCTAATTCATATTTACGTTAAACGAAATAATATTCTAGAATCTCTATTAATTATTAAAATAATGCATCCTTGATTTGATATTGAGTAATTTAATTGTTACGTGAATTATTATATGCGTTTCGATAGGTAAGAAACAAATGAGCTGCAACAGCGAAGAAATATAATATACTGAATAAAAAAGGAACAGACATATGCAGATGTAATGTTAATTTGAAAAGAATATATATGTTTAGAAATAATGATCAAAGTACACATAAATCTCTCAAAGTTTTATATACAAAATAGTTGCGTGTAAAGATTGAACCTCCTCTATCTAGAGAGAACAAAAAGGAATATCATAGGCGGAAGAAAAACACGTAAGTTATCGAGACAAAGCACTCATGCGTAAGAAAGTGAAAAATACCTTTATTGCAATAAACATTCAATAGCAGTACCGAGAAACGAAATAGAGATAATTTTCGTCATTTTTCGAAAAGTACAAAAGCCTGTACAAAATCAATGTCTTAATGGATATCCGAGGCACACGTTCAATGGTGACGTTAAACATTGTTTCATGATAATACCGTATGCGACACGCTTTATTATCTTCGAGGTAGCGCATCACCATTGTCCTTCTATCGAATGCAGTAAAACCTCGTTTATTGTACGAAATCGTCGTTCGTTGCACGCTACCGAGTTCCACCACTAAATTTCAAGGTTCTGAAACTCGTGGTGGGGATTATGACGACTATGTAAAAACAGAAGAAGATCGACACTGCGAAACACTATGATTGATCGGATATCTGTTTCGATGGGTATCTTCGATTTCTGCAAACATTTTCAATATCGTTTCGCGCAACGAGCAAGGTTCTGCTGTATAACAACTATCCGTAAATTTTGCTCGACGGTACGTCACGCGAGGCGATTAGATTTCTTCACTATAGTCTCAAGAAAAGAAAAACCCTCGATCGATCGACATCATGCGCACTTTTCGCGATGCGTACCGACACATAGATGGAAATATTAAAACACGTCAGGTATACTCGAACGAACCTTCGTTGACTCTGGCGGGAACTGGTTATCACTACACCAGCTTTAGCTTTGTCATTCTGCGGCATTCCCGGCTGCGATGACATTTCCGTTTCTGGGATCGAACGCCTGTTCACCCAAAAGTTCTGGAAAAGAAAAGGGAAACGTGTATCTTCTATACAGGATTTAACATTGGCGCCGAAGTAAGCTTATTATCAGGTACCAATATACAGTGGCTAACGAAAGTATTCGAACAGTCAGATTTCTTATTTTCAGCACGTGAAATATGTATGTCAATCTGAAATGTTTAAAACAATTTCATGCATATAGCAAGAGAAAAGTCCCAAGATTGTGTTAGTAAAATTGGAAAATAATCCAATCATATATACAATATTTATAACGTATTTACTTTGTGACTGCTGTACATCCTACCCTCGCCGGCAGAGGGACAGTAGAACGAGACTTTCTCGCTAGTTTCTGATCCTCCCCCAGTTCATATATTTATAATGAGAATGGCGTAATTCTAGATGATATTTAGTGACTCACTGTTACATCTTATCATTCCCCCTTAGTAATAATAAGATTTATTATTACTAAGTAGTAATAATACTATTATTAGTAGTGAATTTTTCGATGTACGGTACCTATCGAAAGAACGCTGACGCGATAATATAGTAGAAAGTAATTTTAATTTACGTACGCTGGTGATCGTAGAAATGGAGCCGCTTCTTGCGGTAGCTGCTGGGGCAGACCCAACCGACGCTCTGTGTAGGTAATAATTTGCGTGGTAGTGTTTCTGCGGTGCTTTTTCCGGGGACTGAGGCCGTGTTGTCGAGCCAGTAATCTCGCTTTCCACTGGGTGAGCTCTTTCTTTTTCTTGTTTGCATGTTTCTTTTTCTTTCTCGACTGCTGCAGCAGCAGCAGCAGATTTCGCCAACGGAGTCGGAGGTGTCTTTGAAGGGGTACCCGACGGTTTAGAGACCTTGGGTTGCGAGTCGTCGTACGTGAATTGTACATCTGAAAATGTGAAATTAGAAAATTGGAAATCGTTAATCTAAATGTTGACACTAGGGTTCATAGCTTCTTGAACAGATGGTATTACTCTAAGGATGAAAATCGATATTTTTAAAATTAGAAAGTGTTTTATTGTGCTGATTAATAGCCACGTCCTTACTTAAGTTTTTAAAAAATATGTTATCATTGATACTAGGTTGGATGGCTCGTTTTTCGAGATTAAAAATTTTCCCAAAAATAACCGTTTCAAACAGTTATGGCGAACCGAAAAATTTCATACCGGTTATAAGATATATCGGTTATGCATCTCGGATATACTTCGAATTTATCGAAAATAAACTAAATTTCATAAAAATGGTATCATCAAGGATGAGAGATCAAAAAAGTATGATCCCCTAGAACACATCACGTGTACATCCAGATTTCTCGAAAAATCAAGCACAGATAGTAATCGTAATATTATTGCTGTACCGTCTTTCAATACTTCCGTTGCGACTGGCGTCACTGTCTCTTCGGAAGCACCACGGGAATAGGTACCTCCATCTTGAGGACTTGATCCAGAGCCTGATCCTGATCCAGTCGATCCGACTAATGTAACGGAGCTCAAGTTGCCAGGTGAAGAAGGAGCACTTATTACAGTATTATCTGAAACCATGAGGATTGTTGCAACTAGCATCAAAATCGAAATATATCAAGAAAATAGAAATATCGAAAAATTTACAGTAACAAACTAGAGCGTTATGCCTTCGGTCAGCAGCAATTCGGACTGAACAATCGCTCGGAACAATATGACAAAAAGAAGACTATCGGTCGATGAGCAATTTGACAATTTTGAACAATGCAGAGCTTTCAACTTCGCAGTTAAGAAAAGATTAAGACAGAAGATGAAAGACAGAACTTTGAGAAAAGTAGTGGCCAACGATAGACAATACTTTGAATAAAACATAAGGTACCATTCTTTCGCAATAAATCCCCAATTTATGATAAAAAATGGCGGAGACTTATTTGTACGGCCAATAACGTACGTGAAATTTGAATAACAGATGTCCTATATTAATCATGCAATGCTATCACACTAAGGGAACTTCCGCAAACTTTTGTGAATGGTAGTATAGTACTCTGACCTGCATTTAGGTTAATTGACAGCACTCTTACCCGTAAGTGTCTCTGAACTCGACGAAACATTGATAACTTTCGGTATAGTCAAATGACAACCATCGTTTTCTTCCTTTTTCTTTTCTTCTACTTTCTTTTCTTCCTTCTTTTCTTCTTTATTATCTTCCTTCTTACACTCTTCCTTTCCTTCCTCTTTCTCATCTAGATCCGCTTGAATGCTGACCTTGCGCAATATAGCTGGCGATTGAGGCTCAACAGATGCAGTGGATGATTGTATAGTTGGACTGCGTTTTATGATCGACGGAGTTTCCGCGATCATACGTGTCTGTTTGTCATCATCTATTAAGTCAGTAACGTATAAAACATGAATTTCAATATGTAAATTAACAAAGTACACACTATATACATAGAAACAGGAAAATCTATATTACTAAAGGATTTACTGTTCTTTTCTTTTGTGTACTATGTATTGTAATTTATTTAGGAAGACTTTCTTCAACGCTATATTCTAATTACTTCATGAGAAATTTGCTACGAATTTGCCATGAAAATATTTGGTCTGACAGATATTTGTATCATGCCAAATGGATGCCAGACCTTTGGCATCCAATAAAAAATATCTTTTAAACATCGTCGATTATAAAATTATAAAAATAGGCCGTCGTTCGATGGTTAAGAGTTACAATTGCTGATAGAATAGAATAATTCTCAGAGTGCCATGATTTATACGAAAGTTTGCTACAACTATAACACAAATTATTCTAACGTTCGGGTTTTCAATGTTCCATAAATTTTTAATTTAAATATGAAAATTAAAAACTGCATCTCCAAATTATTGAGAAATGTTCAAAGTCTAATATGTAAAGGACATTCTGTTATATGCAGATAAATGCATAATAATTACAGTTGTAATATACAAAAGAGAAAATTAGATGCATTTATTAAAAAATTATGAATAGCCTAGAAAAATGTACGAAAGAATGAAATTCCCCCAAAAATATTTAATATTAAATTCATAAATATCAATTTCAACAAATTTACCCTTCCTATGTCCACTCTTCCAGGCACCTTTTTGAGCCAGAGTGTATCCTTTAGAGAAATCACAGGAACTTTGACTCTTTATTTCGCTAATCTCGGATTCGTATCCTAAACAGGTGGAAAAGATAGTATGAATACTGCTGAAAGAACACAATATTAACATAATTTAACATCATGAACTATATATATGATCCAGCGAAGGCAATGAAGAGGAGGACGTATTAATAATTCGTTAAAAAATTTCGAAAATTAGTAAGCCTCTCGCAATGGATTTAAATAATCTATTAATTCTAATTAATTTTTAACTCTGTATTATAAACGTTAATAGTAATATTAGATAATCTGGTTACGCCTTTTTCTGGAATTTTAGGATGAAAATACAAAATCTAAGTGTTAATACACTTTTTAAAACTTTTTATTATAACCACGACATATATGAGAAAGTAGCTGAAATGAAATTTAAAAATCTCTTTATGATCTATCAAAGTGGCTCATAAATTAATGAAATAGCCAACTCGTTTCTTACTAGATTTTATTTTTTAAATAACGTATAAATCAATTATTATTTAATTCGCGGTTTATTTTTACGGTTATGTTATAAAAATTATTTATATTACATCGTGAAATAGCGATTTCATGTTTCCGATGTTTCTGTTTCGTTAAATATTTTTAAAGTGATTTAATCACTGCACAAGTTAGTACAAATTAATTATGTATTAATAAAATATCATACCGGAAACGGAGCTTCTTCTTCTGTCACGTATCTGTAACTGTGAGTCAGCAGAAACTCCCAGTACATCCAAGGATCTGGAAATACAATTATGACTGCTTCAAAAGCTAAACAGACGTATCCAACAATTTTCTAGAAAGGTATCAGTCATGTGAATAAATTGTTATATGAAGAGTATATAATGTTTTAATGTTTTTAGTTGGAGGTTGCTGTTTACAACAAAGTTACGGTAAAAAGTTCTAGTATCGTAATTTAATAGTATTAATGCACAAAAGTATTTTTATCAAATGTGATTGGAGTAGGACTGCGATTTGGTCTGGGCTATGAGCATAATCGCTTCGCAACTATACTGTTGTAACGAGAGACAATCGAGAGTAGTCGAAATTACTCTGTCGAACAGATTAGAAAGCGAATTCGATCAAATTAATCCAGAATATATTTTACTGTAAATAACTACTAACTTGTGAATAAATAGTTATGAACAAACGAGATGTCGTGTCGCGTACTACATGAAGTGCACAGAACGTGCAACAGTATAATAATGTGGCCATTTTTAATGGCGCCTCAAAGTCATCATTCGAGTACTACAACTTAAAATTCAAGCAGACTCCCTGAAAATGCGTAATCACAGAAAATATTTGATTCTATAGGGTTGTGCGGAAAGTTCATGCCGATTTATTTTTATTTTTAACCATTTGCATTCGAATGGCGACTCTAAGGCGCCACGGAAAATTGGCACACTATTATTTAAAACAATTTTAACATCGCTATCTTTATATCTAAGAGACAGATAAAAATTGAACGGTTATAAGAACGATTATCAGTAAAAAAAATCCGTATACACAAGGTGAAATAATTAATGTAGAATGAAAATATCCTAGGTCAGAAGAAATGTTTTGGTTTTCTAGTTAAAACAACTTCGATTGCAAAGGGTTAATAAATATATACCAAAACTTAAATGCGTTGCGTTTCAATCTTCCGTCAAAATCGGCACGAACATTCCGGACAACCCAATACTAATCATTTTCAAGTTTCACGATATGAGAGATACCGTCATAAGAGACAATCTTAACAATTGTTCTGTCACCTAAACACCCATAGAAAATGCAAGAGGCACAATAACAGCTACACTTACTCAAAGGATCCTGCGTGCATGTCGGAATCAGGCGGTTCGGACTCGTAAAACACCTTCTTCAGGGCTTCTAACACCGTCACACCATCGGTGAAAACTCGATATGTCAACAAAAATGTATTGAGGAAGTCGATGCTGAGGAATCGTACGTCCGTCAGTTGCTGAAGCAACCGCTCAGGTGTAGCTGACCGTATGTGCGGTATTTTACGGGAATTCAGTTTCCTGCTGAACCTAATGTCTACGTCGTCCTTGAACAGGCTGGGGTCAGCCTTCATGGCCTGTGGCATCGTGACGGAGCTGGTGTCCGACAATGATGGGCAGAACAAGTGGTCGCTGAAGTGAATGTTACCTATGCACTGCGTGATATCGCTGATCCAAGCAGCTTTTTCCTGTGTACATCATAACATTCGTCGATTTGAAATTATCCATGGCTCACAAAGATTCAGATTCGAAAATCCGATATTGATGAAACTCATGGAAGCTTATAGCTTTATTGTTTAAACAAAAAACTGTTGTTAAAATTTTCTTGCGCTGCTAGATTTCACATTGAAAAACACACAATTTAAAAAAAAATTCAAAATATTTCGACCTCTGGAGATATCTCAAAAATACCCCAACTTTGAGGGCTGTTTTCACCCCTTCAAAGTGGATGGTTGCCGATAAAAAAAGACACGTGTCAAATATTTGTCAGAGAACTATAAGTTCCCATAAGTTTCATCAAAATCTGTTTATGTCAATTCGCAATCTGGATTATGTTCATGTCAGGTACGGAACTGATTAACCCTTTCGCTTCGGCAGTCCAGTCCGCCGAAGTGTGAAATGTTTAAAGGTAAAATGTTATTATGATTTAAAGTTTATTCGATCTATAACGGGCAGCGCTAAGTGACGTTTTATGGCAGAATTTCGCTATTGTTACCTCGGCTACTCGAAGTTCGATTACAAATCCGCAAATGCAAATGATATTAGAATTATATTATATATATACACACAATAAAAGAAGAACTGTTCCTAAGAAAATGTAGATGGGGTGTTCAATGTTAAAGCCTATAGAAAATCAAGAATGTCGACAGAACTCAAAATCTTTCAGCTGACGCCATTTACTAGGTGTATGCATAAGTTTTTTCCGGTTTATTGATCAAAAAGAACACGTAATTTTCAAGGGAAATTAATTTTTTTTTTATTCAAAATATTGGCCATCGGCTTCTACACATTTCGTCCATCTTTCAGGTAATTTATGAATACCATGCCAGAAAAACTGCTTGTCTTTTGCGGCAAACCATTCGTCGAGCCATTTTCCAACTTCCTCGAAATTGCTGAAGTGCTGCTCTGCGAGCGCGTGCCCCATTGACGCGAAGAGGTGATAGTCAGATGGTGCCAGGTCTGGGGAGTACGGCGGGTGTGGTAGGATGTCCCATCCAAGCGATTTCATAGTGTCTTTCACTTGTTTTGCTGTGTGAGACGGCGCATTGTCGTGTAACAAAATCACTTTGCCATGTCTTTTGGCCCATTCCGGTCGTCTTTCAATTAATGCGTCGTTTAAATTAATCATTTGTTGGCGATAGCGTTGTGTATTAACAGTTTCTCCGGGTTTCAAAAGTTCATAATACACAATACCGGTCTGATCCCACCAGACACAGAGCATGGTCTTCTTGCCGAAGCGATTTGGTCTTGGTGTTGATGGACCGGCTTCGCCATGTGAAAGCCATGATTTTTTCCGCTTTGGGTTTTCAAAATAAATCCATTTTTCGTCACCCGTCACAATTCGATACAAAAAGGATTTCCTTTCGTAGCGTTGAAGCAGCATTTCACAAGTGACTTTGCGATTTTCCATTTGACGTTCATTCAAATTGTGTGGGACCCATTTACCGAGTTTGTTGATCTTTCCCATTGCTCGTAAACGTCTGCTGATTGTTTCTTGTGATACTTGTAATGCTTCTGCTAATTGCCGCTGAGTTTGAGTTGGGTCATCATCCAATAACTCCTGCAATTGCTCGTCTTCGCATTTTTGTGGTCTACCAGAGCGCTCACTGTCTTTCACATTGAAATCACCACTTTTAAATTGTCGAAACCATGTCTCACATGTTCTAATCGATGGAGCGTGTTCACCATATGTTTCTACCAACAAACGATGACTTTCGACAGCCTTTTTCTTTTGATGAAATAAGAAAAGCAATGCGTGCCGCAAATGTTCTTTTTCAGGCACAAAACTCGACATGATTACTGAACGATAAAACAAAGACGCCAGTTCTTGGCAGACTCAACTTATGTGTGTTTGTAGTTTTATGTTAGACGAACAAAATGGTATATGTGTCAAATTAATACGCTGCGTACTTTTCACTGGCGCCACGTCTTAGTCAAACCGGAAAGAACTTATGCATACACCTGGTAGCTTACAGCGAAAGTATAAAACGAAACATGAATGTGAACGGTACCTGTAAAGAAGCAGCTACAAGGTGCACCGTAACTTGAGGTCCACCAAGCTTCAGGTCGACTATAATCTTAAAATCACGGTTGTGAAG
>CM052082.1:13578062-13623342 GCA_028453745.1 Agapostemon virescens
CTGACTACTCGTATTTCCGCTTGCGCTGCCACTGCTCTCGCTGATTCCGCTGGACATCGAACATACTGACAGTTCTATAATCAGTTCGCAGTCATGGCAATAATACATGAACTATATATAAAGTTTTAAATACTCCATTTCACGACAGATCAGCCAAGGCGTAGAAAGCTGGCGTAGTTACAAATCAATGTAACATTATTAGGTGTCTCGATAATATGAAAACTATAACAGTTTAGACCGACAACTGGGACCGATTAAAATATTGGGTGTCACATAACTGTTGGTGC
The DNA here is from genome assembly GCA_028453745.1 of Agapostemon virescens. NCBI lineage: Eukaryota > Metazoa > Arthropoda > Insecta > Hymenoptera > Halictidae > Agapostemon > Agapostemon virescens. The sequence goes on from CM052082.1 coordinate 13,578,350, forward strand.
AACCGGATAGGGGCTGCTTTTATGTCAAAAGTATATGTTGAAAATATGAAATCAAATTTGTTCATTTGAAACTTCATTTCGAAAGAAATCAACTTTTATTTTGGGTGTACGTAAAGTTGTACATAAATAATCAATAAATGCACAAAGAGCCGGCTATAAATTAATTGGTATATCGAATAGATTGCGAATTTTATGCATTTATGAGAGAAACCAATAGATGTAATTAGAAAGAATAAAAAAAATTAAAAATACTTTGAAACATTGATATGTTGGAAACATAAAAGAAAGTGTTTACTATTCAGAAATTTTGTGAATTTAAAAATTGTTGAAACTGATGTCCATGTTTTCTCAAACGTAATTCTGTTCTTATGATTCTACGTACATTTTCTAAAGCATTGTTTTGCAATTTTAATTGTTCAAAAAATTAACTTACTTAATTATATTAACAAGCTGTATAAATTTACGTTCCGAACATTTACTGTTTCATTATTCTTTTATGGAATTTATAATATCAGTTGTCGATCTAACCAGTCTTCATCTCTCTGTAACAATCATGATTCGAAGTATATAACGTACTATGTACTTATTTTCGATACTGCGACGAAGCATATGCGTATAAGATACTTAAATAAACAACTAACTGACAAGGCATAAACTAAGTTAGTGAAAATGATATTTTCAATGAAATCTGTTCAATTTAAATCATGACGAATCTACTATTCTCATTTCCAGTCGCAAAATTACGTACCAATATAACAAAATATTTTTTATAAATAATGGAATCTATTCTTATAGAATTTTATCGATGAAAATAGAAATTTAATAATAGAAAAAAAATTTACTTCTACAAATTAAAGGTACAGATCATGCTGTGTGGGCAGCACTGATGACGAAAATTGCAAATAGCTGGGATAGCTGAAACTAAAAGCGTTATAATAACAGCAATGTCATTGAATTACCGTCATCATCTGTGTTTGCTCCTTCGTTTGGGTCCTCGATCAGGACAGCTTCGGACAATGATATCTTGCCAATATGGGGGACCAAATTCAGACGACCGTCACTATCTGACCTCGTTGTTAACAACAAATGATTTGAGAAGAGAAAGCTCTGCCTGACCGCTTCCTTGTCGCCCTTGCCCCCGAAAGTGGCACTCAATCTACTTCTGGCTCCTTTTGGCTTATCTAAAATTTGGATAAGCGCACCTGCAAAAGATAAATATAACATAATATGCATGTACCGTTGTGTTTTTTCATTAATTTTATGTTGCTCACACAAATGTGAATTCTCGTGTAATTTTCAGCATATTCCAAGGTAACATACCGAAATGAGTTAAATCGATTTTGGTGAAATTTTAGAATATATATACTATTTTTAACATGAATATATTATAAACATAATTTGAATCTATATTTGTAAAAAGTTATATTATTATACATAATTATTATATATCATTTTTATTTATTTAATATACAATATTATTATGTAGGGTGAAAACAGCCTAAAAGTTGAGATTCCAACCATATTTGATTAAAAATGACAACATTCCATTTGACAAATAACTCCTTTATTACGCTATAAACATTGGAAACGTAGAAATACAATTGTCGTGTTCAGACGTCATTGCAAGTACAAAAGTTTAAGAATTTCTAGAAAAAGTGGAGAAACTTTTCATGGGAGCAGCTTATGGTAAAACAACTGCGTGGTAGTTATTCGATGTAAAAGTACGTTTTATATTGGTACTGCGATAAACAATCAAAGCAACAATGAGAGTAAAGAATAATATACTACACGTTTCATAGTGTTATATTTAGAGTCTTTCCATTGGAGCAACGACCATATTAACACGTACATAGCGATCAGCGATACATTTACATTTCCTTCGCAATTATCGTCGTGCAAAGATTTTGAAAATTATTTCGTTTACTCACCTTATTGTACTCGTTAATCTTTCTTCGCAAGAAATTGATATGCTATAACAATTGCACCACTTCCTTTTAATCCTATCCAATATTTTGGACAAAATGTAATCAAAAGTTTCGCTTTTCGTTCTTATAAATCCTAAAAACGTTTGTAGACAAACTTTCAAGATACCGTACGACTGATAAAACTCTCCAAATTCGTATACGTCCGTATTAAAAGGATGCACACAGTGTTTATGTTTACAGTGCAAATTTTTCCCGGTATGCCATATTGCCAAACACGATGCTAATAATAGTTTTTCAGAATCACTCATCTTTGCAAAACCTTAAACGACCTTAATCGAACTTAACAAGACCTTCTCGCAGCTTCACTATAAACACACCAAAGATACAAATTTTTCGCAGCTTCTATCGCTGCTCTGATCGACGTTCCCATAGCTTTTATCACAGCTTCAACATAAACGTACCCTTAGGCCAAACACGAGGAGCCAGGGCCGTGTCACGAAAGGAATCTCGATATATCTCGTTTAGGCTAAATTTTTCTTCCCCCGGCAACAGAAGGCTCTGTAATAATTAACACATTCTACGTCTCGGAGTCCCTATTTTTTTTAAATAAGATAATGCGATCTCTTTTTCTTGCTAGCGTAATTTCTGATTCGTCCGAAGCAGAAAGGATAAGATAACGGAAAATCAGATTTTTCAGTTTCGTGTTAGTCGGTTTATGGTTCATGATGGAACAGTGTTTCTAATTTTATCGAAGACATGTTTTAAGAGTCTGTTTGGATGATTTGTAAATTTGTAAAAACCGGTTACGACAGCCCTGATAATTATCCTTGCGCATGATCGGACAGATTTTGCCTGTATTGCCTTCACCACAAACACAACACCATCGATTCCGGAAAACATAAAGGCACGCTTGCGCTCTTCACTTCGGGTGCACGCTTCACATGGACAATGATGGGCAACGTCGAATGCTTTTATAATTGAAATTCGTGTAAAATATCGGATACTTCTACCAAATATGCAAATCGTCTTAACATTTTGTATTTAATTCGTTATGGAATACGAAGTGCTTGTGTTATTTGGTATTTAACACTAGATTTACGGATGTTGATTATATATCTATTTTTACTGAAGCGAGCTAATTTCATTCATGCAAGAAAATTGAAATTTCTTGCAAAGAAAATAGTTCCAAATCAATTTAAATGAAAGATTTATTATTAAAAAAAATTCATTGAAAACATTCTTTATATATAAACTCTGTTTTTGAAATACATTTTCCGCAAACGTTTCGATTTAGCACAAAGGTTCTTACTTGTATTTCTATTACATGATTCTTGAAATTGAAAATTATTCCATGCGTCAGAAGTATGAATTTTTGTCACTGTCTTAGCTCATCAGCCAGTTAGAAAATAAAATCTTTTCTTGAAATATTTTCATGAGTGATAAGCTATAAATTTTCTCACTATCATAAAAATAGGTATACCATATTCAATAATGCGAAATGAAGGGGTCTGCGAGGGAAAGGGATTAACATTTACATATATTTTATTACGTAACTAAAAACCAACATATGTTTTTAAGAAATAATATTTGTGTTTTATATATGTATAGTAATCAAATTTTTAATTAATCAAATAGGCTCAGTCCGTAAATCTAGTGTTAATTTGCTACGGAACACGAAATACATGTGTAATTTACATTTAAGGGCTCATCGAATGTCGAATATGATAGCATATCACATTTTTGTTCTGAAACATTATAGCTGAATAAAAAAGAAATTTCCTCCTGTTTAGCACAACTTGTCTGTGCGATTAAAGGCAAATAATTGACAGAGCTTTGAATTTTGTATAATATATTGCTGTACGAGCAAGTATTCTGTATTGGATATTCGATGAGCTATTAAATGCAAATTATAGAACTATTCCATAGTCTATAACATGATTAACAGGGGAATTACCGAGGAATAAATTCTACTGAAGTGCATTGCTTTGAAATATTGATAAGCATGCATGTATTCAAACAGGATATAATAATTTTTCTTTTAAAAAGAAATTACTTTTTAATTTTGTTCTAGAATTTAATTTTATTTTGTTCGTTAATAAAGAAGTTTATACAAAAATTTCTATGAAAATATTTTCACATTTGCAGTAGTTGTTAAAGCAAAAATTAGGGGACAGATATTTCGACAGGTTCAGTGGTCGTAGCGTTAAATACAAAATACGAAGGTATTTGTCAACTAATTTATATGTTCAATAAAGGTATTTCATAGCGATATATTAATTGAATATATCGTCTCATTTTGTGTTGATATAGAAATGAATGAGTGGTTGATAATGCATTTGGCATTCGAATAAGTTTTTAAACGCTTTTTGCCCATCACTGCTCATGAACTTTTGCACTGAAACTACAAAGTGAAACTCCCCTGCGACTAGTCCGACCGAGAGTTTATCGACTGTGTTGAAAAGTTTCTCCACCCTTGTCTCGGTATGAGGTAAATAGTTTACGAAACTATGAAAATATCGATGGGATTTTGTTACCGACGTTTGGCAACGAAAGAGGAACAGGAATCTTTACTGAGAATACTGTAAAACTGTTTTGCGACTGAAGTAAATCACGATAATACTCGAAAGTATAAAGACGAGCTAATTGTAATTCGATGAGACCATCCTTTCAAGAAATCATTCATCATTATTCACAGTTGATCCAAAAGATAGTCAAACAATAATAATAATAATCTCGTTCGAAAATAAGTAGTACCACAATGAACTTAGTTTCATTTTAAAACATGAAAATTCTAGTTTTACAGATTATTATTCCTTCTTACTTAACACTTTTTCACTTTTCAAATTTTTTATTTTACAATTGTTGGTTATAAAATTGCCTTCGCAGAAATTGATTTAATAGATTTCTCTTTTCAGTTATACTTTGTAATAAAAATCACAAATTATCTAAATAAATTAAATCTTGGCATTTTTATAAGACAATATACACCAGCTAATTTTAATGCTCGGTTTAGTAGTAATCGGAACAAATTTGGGGGATGTCGCGAAAGAAAGATTTAGAAAAATATTTTCTCCACTTTATTCTTACACCTTTCGATGCCTATCTTCTTTTTATGCATTATCCGATTTCGATGACATTTTGAGAATATGTAATTTGTACGGATCAGCAAAATGAATTTTTGAAACTTTAAAATGCACGCACACGTGAAAAAAAAAAAAGCAACTTTTGCTAATGTTCTATCTCTGCAATTCCCATCAATTGGAATTTTTTCAGAATTCCTTCCTTACGTTAAACAGCAAACTAATTATTCTAACGTCTTAAGAAAGCCCAATCTGAAATTTTATGCATTTGTGACAAATATAGGAAAATGTAATCCTTACATTATTGTTACTAAGGTTCAAAAAATTTAAGTATATTAATATATTATTCTCAATCTGTCGATTCGATTTTTATTTCTATTTCTTGTAATTTATGCAGAAAATTTATATTTTACATAAAGTTCTACAGTCTAATTCTAATTTAAATATCAACGTCAATTGTTTAACAACTTCAAACCCTCATTCGTTAAACTTCTTCTATCCCCATTGCAAGAATTGATTACAAGCACCCGAACTTTCCTCGTCTATTTCGCCAGTCGCCTTTCGCATTGGCTTAATCAATGCATCAAGTTGAGAAATAAATGCTATTAATTATGTTAACACCGCGTGGATTGGCTCAACGTAGATTTATGAAGAATACTCTTTGAAATAGAAACTGCAAACTGGTTTCTGCATGATTCGCGAATTTCTATAATATAAAACACGCGGGATAAGTTCAAAGAAACTTAAATTTCGCGAAATGAGCGTACCACTGAATAGCTTTGTAATGAAATTCACTTGCACAAAGTCGGAATGGTTTTGTCTTAATTAGAACGTATACATTTGATTTCGCTCTATTATCAAAGTTAGATGTAATAGTGGCTCACGATATGGTTAATTATTCTATTAAACGTTGCATTTGATATCACGCCTATTTGATTACAGTTAATTTATTGAATTCAGTACACGCAAGGTATGCACATTAAATTCCGATGGTACTTTTTAATTTAAAGGAAGCATTAAGTGACCATGAAAAGTCCGGAAATACGAAACAACGGAAAAACAAAGAAGAAATTTGTTTTATGAAAATATTTCTCTTTCCATAAATTATGTTATAAAAAACAAAGATATTCTATGTTACAGTTTTGCAAAGCTCCTCTGCACAGCACAAAGGATAATGGAAAAATTTATTTCAACCGTTTCAAACGAACAAATCGTTTTATCTGTGTTTCACGAAGATATTATGAATGCACAAAAAATTTTAAAGAACCTGTTTAAATTGTATTATAGAATTAAATCCGCTTTTTTAAATTGATTATTCTGTTGCGGCGAGATGTACAATCCGAAATTGCTGGAATTTAAAACTATAGTACGCATCTGTTATAACCAACGTAAAATAAAAGCAACAAACGGGTTGCCCGGGTTACGTACAATGATAGTCGATATTTAACAGCTTCCGGAATACTTTCGAAACAGCCTTTGTTAACGTTCATGAATGCTTTTGAACATTCACGAATGTTTGTATGATACGATACGGCCTCTATAGTGGAGAATAAATATTTCTTTATCATGCTGACGTGTAATTAACCGACATGTTATAACGAGAATATCTGGCATGACACTGTCATAGCTTTTGAGAATATTGATTTGTAAGATTATCTTATGAAATGTCATTTTATATGAAATTTAACAAAATAAGAGTTACATTGATCATAGAAGTATTCTAGTGTTCGTTTATAGCTATTTGAATGCATCATACATTTGTTTAACAATCGCAAGAAGCTTGTACCAAAATGTTATTTATATTTCCCACTTGAAAAATGATATTGCTTACCCTGTCTAACGAATACTTGATTGACATCGAGCAAAATGTCGCAGCCTTCGATGATCATTCGTTCCACTGACAAATTCTTCCGCAAACTCTCAGTTTCGCTGACCTGCAAAAATATACACATGTACCATATCGATCAGTGGCTCCTCCGAAGTTTGTTTCTTTTTTTCAATGTATCTGCATGGACGGGGTAGATACTATCGAAATATTGCTTTTCTATGAGGAATTCGGAATACATAGTAGGTAAATATTTTTATCGATACCTCGTCTCGCATCTGCCTCGATAAATCTTCTAATTGCCGCTTCGCATTTTCCAAACTTTTACGTTCCACGTGATCGAACGGAGTGTGTGCCAAGATTTCGTTTAGTGTAACAATATACTTCGGAAACTGAAAGACAAATCAGTTGGTTGTATTCGCGCACATTCGCTTTGCGATCTGTTCGTTTAACATTAAATTGTTTTATAGAAATGCCAAGATTTAATTTATTTCGATTATTTGCGATTTTCATTAGAAAGTATAATTGAACAAGGAGATCTATTGAATTGATTTCTACGAAGGCAATTCATATTTTCTATGAGACATTTTTTTGTCCTAGAATAATTCCATTATACGCGGTTCATTTCCTTTCGTGCATATCAAATTTGTTACTATTAATCGTACGTGCAACACATCAATTTTTACTAGTTTCTTCAATACAAACATTGTAGTATAAAAATTGTTTTAAATAATATTCTGTCAATTTTTAACACTAGAATTACCGGACCAGTCAAATGCCTGATTTGTAATTTTTTCTTTCATAATTCGAGAAATTATAAAAGAATCTTCATTGGAAAGCTTCAAATGAATTTTTTCATTGAAGCAAACATTGTAATAAAAATGTTATTATGTTATTATTATAAGACAATGTACATCAGTCGCGTTTATTACTTGGTAGTTCTGGTGTTAATGTCGGCTCAGAGGAGCCAATGGGGTGCTAAGAGTTAAATAATTGCAAGATAACAAATTTTGAAAAGGTTTGGTATTAAGAAAAATTATTTCAACAATTTTATATTTTCGGATATCTTTGCGAAAAACGAATTTGGATACTAGAATTTTGTTATAGTTATATAGTTATATAGTGGACCAAAAAATTATTTCTATACTAAATACCCTATTTTTTAAAAAGTTATATTAATTATTATTCATGTTAGTTTATATTCAACGTTTAATTCGAACGACAATAAATGAAGAATTATTTTAAAGGTAAAATCCTTAAAGTTCATAATCCATTGTTCATTTTATTAAAAGCTTTTCTTATGATGTAGTGACCGAGAAACTAAAAGCGATTTTTATTTTATAGAAGCTCTGTACATCCAAACGACGTTATAATGACGTCTCAACCCTATGCCATAATATGATGAGTCAGACTCGTGTTAAAGATTTTTAATAAAATCTAACAAATATAAATAATATGCTTTTCTTTTTAGACAAAATCAAATGTTGTTCATTTTTAATCAATATTTAACACGTTAAACTCTGGGGACGGACGGTATCGTATTCTCAAATTAATATGTTATATATAATTCATATAATATTAAGAAATACTAACACTATCTTAATAGACCTGATTGAAACAGAAAAGCACAAAAGGGGTAGGCTAATTTTTTCTGTATGCGCAATTGTAATATTTCCGTTTAAATAAAATATATTGTACTCTGCTGTACATATATTAAACAAAGTGAAACAAATAATTAATAAGTTTCTTGAAAGCTTTAACAAAACCAAATAAGATGTCAAATTTTATAAAACCTTAAGTATGCGAACTGCAGACCTTCGTGAATGAATAACATACGCAAATGCTAAAAATTAAAATCACCCTTATTTTCTTTGTGTCGCAAAGAATCTTCCGATTAACGAAATTAATTTAAACCCTGTGTCCGTTGTTATAAAATTAAGCGTGAATATGGAAGTTTGCATAAAGATCCGTAGTCTACTTATAAGCTATAAATACATAAACATCAATAAAGTTATTAATAATAGTTGTGAAGTGTCAGGATCAAATATTAAACGGTGTATCTATTCACCAATTTCCTCGATAAACCACTTGTTTGATTGCTATTTCTCACTCGACGAGTTTCCGTTCTATTTCTCCACGTGATGCACATATTAACTCTTTGACTGCCAAACCAGCAACTCTAACAATTCTATGATGGTGGAACAAGGTATCGAGTGAAATAAAAATTAAAATAAAATCTATGACACTGAATAGTTCTCCGACCTTCTTGCATTTTCTGAATCACCGTTAAACTGCTTACAATACATTTTAAATGAAAATTCATTTAAAAATTATACAAATCATTCCATCACCATATATAAGTAACATGGTAGCTAAAGTCTTAACCCTCTATAGTCGCAGCTATTATAATTCCGAAATTAAATTAAATTAATTTTTATTTATAAAATATTTTGATTTAAATTAAAATTTCTTTCAACCTTGAACAATTTTAGTCTGGGAAATCATTTTTATATTTTGCACCGGATGTTAAATCTGTTTCCTTGTTTAACGAATCAATTTTCAACAATTTATAGAATGCAGACGCAATTGGTAATGCGAACACTGTTTCTAAAAATGGTATCGCAATTTCTATTATCGCCTCAAAGTCGCCATTTGACTGCAAAGGATTAATGAATAAATAATACAAATTCATTGCATGGACCCCAAAATTGAATTCTGAAACTGTTCCTATTAATTTCAGATAACACGGAGTGAAACGTAGAGTTTCATATATCAGAGAATAAAAAGTTTATTATCTTGGTAACGGATTTTATCAAAGCATTCATTAAATCTCATGAAACAGCAGTAAATTTTTTTGTACCGAGTTTTAGATTATCTGTAAACCCATAAGAGCTGTGGTCTATTTATTTGATGTTTTATGCTTATCCCGTATTGCGAAGCTTGTAAATGAAACTACTTAATACCGTTAGTCACCCTGCTCGGTATCTACTGTTCCCTTTCTTCTTCTCCCAACTGTTCGCATATTTATTTTTACGTGCTTCCATGCAAGATGCAAATTTTATGAATACAACACCCTTTCGCCAATCCTTTGCTTTTTTTTGTACTTATTTTTAATCACATTCAATTTCTTAGATATCTTCAACAGGTTACTAAAAATATACACCAATTCGATTCCTAATTGTTATTACTGGTTTGTGGAATTTTAAGCAAACTTAAAACTGTATGCATTAAAGGTCGAATAATTAAAATAATTAATGTGTTATAAATCTATAATTAAATAAATATAATATTATATAATTTATTATATTATATTGTAATTTACACTTTTAAATTTTTTAAATCAAATCTATGTAGCAAAATTTCTCAAAAATTGTTTTATCTCCAAAACCAAGCCATTTGTTCTGACTTGGAATATTTTCATTTTACATGATTTATTTCCTCTTATAACAATCAAATTTTCATTAATTTTCTAGGTGCATATATACGGATGTAAAGATTTTTTTTAAATAATGCATTGACAATTTTCAGTGGTGTCTCAAAATCACCATACGAGTGCCAAGTGTGAAACGTAAAACATCGTGTACGTTAGAAGAATGTAAAGATTTGTTGAAATGTTGTCATGTTAAATTAAAATAATTATAATTATTATTAACACTAGTACTACCGAACAATAAAACCAACGATATACATTGCTTTGTGATAATAACAAGACTGCATCTATTCAAACTTCACTCAATTTTTATTGTAACATGTAGTTCATTAATGAATAAAAAAATTTGTATAATTCCATTAATTGCTAAAGAAATAAGTAAGGACCAGTCATTTAGACTAGTTTGGTAGTTCTATTGTTGAGAGAAAAAGATATTTATTTATATCCCGCGGATTAGTAGTAACAAATTTATATATCCATTATTAAATGGTCACTTGAAGCACACATAAGGAAGCATCAATGTATAAACTCACATGATCCATAGGATATGTTAGAAACGTGTCCAACGTGCGTCCTCCACATGCAGTTTTCTTCTCCAATCTTGTGAGCAATGCCGCGAACGACGGCGACGACTGCTTACAATGCGTCAGAACTTGAAGACTGTAATGATGGTTTCTGACATACTCCTGATAAATTGATAACATAGGTAGTAACATGTCGAACAAATCCCCTGAAATAATCAAGAAACGTAGTTGTCAGCCGCCATTCTATTCGTCGCAATAAATAGTTAAATAGGGTCACCATAAGTAAACCGTGCAACTTTCTAACCAAGTACAACTTGAGACACTAAATTCATGTAGATATATATGCATAGTGCAATGAGTAATTTGTGGTGTAACTGAAGACGAAAGGATTCTATTGAGTTGTCCGGAAAGTTCATGACGATTTTAACGGGAGACTGAAACGCAACGCATAACTAACAAGGCCTGCAAAACGCATATTTTAAATTTTCATTACGAGTTGAAGTAAAAATATTTCAAGAACTGTCTTCTTTATTTTTTCATGTAATTTCTATCATTTCGAGTTATTTCAAAATTATTTTTGCATGTCATTTAGTAAATCGATGCTTCTAATTGCTCGAGAAAAGTCAAGTCGTTTGGATCAATTTTTAAAAAGTTATTTAGATGTAAAGAGTGTCCGAGTACTTTCGCGATCCGTTGTACTTATGTCAAAATTGAGTAACAAATTGTAACAATAAAAGAATTGAAGAATATCGATATACTAGAATCGCGGTATGAAAATTGTTAATAGTAGAAACACGTTTTTATTTTACATAATGATTCGAAATTATAATTTAATTACCACTTAACAGTAACGAAGTACTGAACATAGTAATTGAAATTACATATTTTTCGACTGACAAATTTTTATATGAACAATGAAATCAAAGAAACTGGCACTGCCACAGATGCTAAAATTTCTTAGCAAGAAGAAAATAAGACACTTTACGACCTGTTTCACGAAGAGGAAAGTCCTCTTTATGGCTCTGGAATAGCAGATTAGGTAAGTGCCATAAATATCAGGTGAACTGTCACAAAATCGTTTGCGAAACTTTAAGCGTGTTTCTCTCGGAACTTGGTTTCACAGCTTTGTCCTGCTCGTTTCTCAGAAACTAATGGTTTGCTCGGCTCATTTTTTACACACATTTCACACGCATACTTATTGCCATGGTAGTTACAGCTAAATGAATGTCGAAAATTGCGTGATTTATTTTTACTCATAATTTGATTCATTTAAACGACTCTTTGAAATGTAAATTAGATATAATTTACTAATTTCGGTTTGGTAAAATAGAAATTGTAAAAGCAAATTACTTAATGAAAAGAAAATTTTGTCAATAAGTTTGAATCACTTGAATAAGAGCCTGTTGAATTAAATGGTAAATGAAAAATAAGAACTGAAATTTGAACATGGCAATGGTTGTATTGTGAGAAGAATGTACAGGCATTGTAATTGTATTAAAATGTGTTTCTTAAAATGATTCAAGAAAACGTACCTAAAACTAAAGTGGGCCAGCTATCCATACGAGATGTCAGACCTTTTAAAAAGATCTGATGAAGGAACATCACAGTTTCGCTATTTAAAAATATACTATTCACGTCCTCGTGACAACAAGGAGGCTTCTTTGAGCTTGCAGCCATCTTGAAAGGCCTCAGAAAACAGCTGACCAAAATTTCCAACTGTGTCGTGTATTCTTCTTCAGCTTCGACCATATTGAATACCAAACTGAAATAATAAACTTTGTTCTGTAACAAAGAAAACTGAACAGAGAGAATAACGATAAATGGAAAATTTATTTACTAAAAAAGTAACGGACAGTTTTCTGTCACGAAAAAATATTAATACCGTTACGATTCTAAGTGCTTAAAGTAATTAACCTTTGCGTAAGCTGGAAACATGGTATAATTAGCAAAGCGGTGGCACGCTCGAAGCTAATGAGTTTGCGCTTGGAGTTGTTGATACTCTTACGGTTGAAGCAAAATGACAACAAAGTTATTTGAAACTTTCATATCCTGTGAGGAAATAAATTTATTACGTCTGTGTACGTTTCTCTCGTAAATTCCACGAATTTAACATCGAGCTGTGTCAGTGTTGACTAATGAATAAGTTAGTTGTTCATTACATCACGACGTTACGCGGTGTTTAAGCTACGTTCGATAAATACAAGGTGTTTCCTTTGTAACGAACTCTACTCGAATTTCAATTTTCCAACTACTTGTCTGAAAGCAACAAAAGGCGGTTATAATCATAATTGCTTAAATGACTTCAAGACAACTTGTTGTAACGGAAAAGGTCTCTTCGATGTCGACTGGAAGATCGCTTCAAGATCAGGAAGATTTGCTTCGTTATCAAGAGACTGGCGATTTGTACTTATTGTAAAAATGAATATAATAAATAGCTAAACAAATAATTCGAGAATATCAATGTATTAGTTTTAGTTTACTGATATCAATAAAAGCGGAAAGATATTTTCGTATTTTATTTATAGTATATATTTTATATTTTTATATTTTTGAATTCGCAGTATACTTATCAGTATTTATGACACATGATATTTTGATTTTGTAATGAGCTGAATGCTATAATAAAAATAGTATATTAGAACTTTTGCAATTTGTTGTTTATCATTTTGTTTTTCTGATCGATGCATATTTTGACACTGTATGTCCTTCTCTTAGGAGGGACACGTCCAATTCGGACATATCGATTTTTATGACATTTTCATGGTAGATACACTCCACTCTGTTTTTACACGGTAAAAAGGTTACCGTGAAAAAACATTGAACAGTACAATCCACACAGAAGGTGGACGATTGGTTGAGTCGAGAACAAGCATAAATAATAAGTTGTTGTCAAATGTAAAAATGAAATGTAGAAATAATTTTTCCTATGTGCTTATCACATTCAAATCGAGGGATGTCAGTTCAACCACCTGCCAGGTATCTACTTGATAACGCACTGAAAATTATTTCGATAATATACAATATAACTATTAGGTTTAAGGCGTATGAAGGTCAACACATTTTTACGCAGAATTTGATATTCTATCGATTCGAGGGAAAATGTAGGTTATTCCATTTAAAGACATCAAAGTGACATTGAAAGTTCCGTGTCCTTGAAAGCTACGAAACGTTTTTACCGATATAAAACATATTTGCAACACAATATATCCCCGTCCATACCATGCAAGTTTTGTACACACATACTGTGTATTATTAGTACATATCAGTACATAATAAAATCAGTACATTACGATAGTGTTCATTATTATTTTGTTACTGTACAGGTGCTATCACTTCATTCTCGAGACAAAACAGTGTTTTTCTTTCTGTACACGGAACACTACGATGTTATGTATTACTTGTCATTGAAGGACGCAGATTGAACACTAAGCATGCATCATTGAAAAATTAATCATTTGCCATCGGTGCCACCACAGTGGCGACATTTTCAAATTGTCATCAAAGTCGGTGTCGCCAACCTGGCGTCACGATCTTATTCCTAATCTCCTGACATTTTGTTCTGTAAAATATCATACTTTGGCAAATTACAAAAATGAAAAATTTCTGCTTCGCATATACTATAAGTACTATTAACCTCTTAGGCATTATGCGCCACTAGAAAACTCGAGTTTTCCAAACATGCCGACGACGCTCCGGTCCGTCGCAAGATTATCCGGTCGCCCACACACATGCACAAAGGACTATTCATCCTACAATATATTTGCTTTAAATCATTTAGGAAACAATAACTTCGAAAGCTAAATCTGCTCCGACTAGCTGGTCCTCTCGAAAGACAAATTCATCAATAGCAAAGGATTAAAAATGGCGCACATGGATTATCCTTTTTATGCGGAGCGTACCATTTCTCATATTGTTACCACTAACGGAAATACCAGTTTCATTGTTAAAATCGACGTTATTGGGAAACGCGTCTCACAAATAGACGGGTGCAGTGAACAGAACTCGGCGAACTATTATTAAGGAAAAATCAGTCTCACCTGTTACGCTTCCGCATGCTTTCCGCATGAGGGCTCTTGATGTATTGCTCTACGATCTGTTTCCAACGTCTTCGGCACAGCCAACCTCGAAAGAAACTCTGTACTTTCTTAATTTTTTGCATCTCCATTGGACTTGGTATTGGAACTCCCAAAGACTCTCCGCTGTCAAACATTCCCATACTGTGCGAAATCGAGCCATGAGACGTAAATCTTCGTTCCTTTATTGCAGCATTCAACTGTTAACATAATGCAGAGACTTCGTAATGTACGGAGACTCCTGTTAACCGTTTGCCCTCGAAACTGTTTTAACTCAAATCCCAAGGCACTTTTTCTGACATAGAATATTTTCATTCTACACGATATATTTCATCTTATGCATACGAAATTTCTTTACTATTACTTGCCCTTGCAACAATTAAATTTTTACGAATTTATTTGACACAAGCGTAAATAAATATATATTACGTTAAACAAGCAAGGTGTCGTCATTTAGTTAATACAACGAGACATGAATTTACGTATAGAGAATTTTGAATTGAAGGCAAATTATGTGCAACGACTGAAATAATTATCAGAGAAAAATTTATTTATAAAGATGTACTATAAAATCCGAGAACACTAGAAACCGTGGCATTTAACGAAATAAATTTATTTTTCGTTCGAGAAAGACTGTTTATGTACAATAAGTTTTACATTACATCAACCTCCACGAACATATTACAAATAAATAACCTATTCAGAATATCAATTTAGAATTTAACTAATTTTATTTATTTTAACGAACATTTTCATTTTTATATATGTTCCTGTATGTGTTCTCAGAAAAATTTACAATAAGAGAATATTTCTGAGAAAGTTACAAGCGTATTAGGATTGTCCGGAAAATTTGTGCCGATTTTGACGGAAGACTGAAATGCAACACATTTAAATTTTGGTATATATTTATTAAAAATAAAAATTAATGCGGCACAAACTTTCCGGACAACCCAAAAGTTTCTAGGAATGATGACAGAACCTTTTCAAACTCAGGATGGTATTAAATCTATGGGAAACATAGAAATTTGCAACTTACTTCGGTCCGAAGTTTTTGCACTTCTAATGAAAGATCTATGCACCGACTCTCGTACTGCGCCTTATCCGTTTTCTCGCTTTCTCTGATGCACAACAGGTAAAGATACTTCTGCTCGAGTTGCTCCTTCTGTAGTAGTAGTTTGTTGAAACTGTAATCAACGACCAAGTTTGCGGTGAAACAGAGTCTCCTCGTTCTATGATGAAAAGACGAAGTGCATTTTAAAGTCACCGTACAGTTTGCACCAAAGTAAGATACAAGTGTAACGTAAACATTTCTCTCGCGGATATATATTCTAGTTCTCAACTTCTGAAATAACAATTTTTTTCCATTTTCGTTGAGTAAAAGCGTTCTCGGATACGTGTATTATACCAAAGGATATGTTTGAATTCATAAAATGAATTTAGTTACGAGCGTACGAAGTATACAACTCGTAGTTGCAATTTAAACGGTAAACATTTCAAAAGGTATTCAGAAAGGGTATACAAAAGATCAATGGGTATTCACATTTTTACTGCTACGAAAATACTGAAAGATAGATACAGTTTATTGGTTAACGCTTAAAGTTCTGTTGCAAAACAATTTTTAAATACCTAAATCAGTTGAAAATTTAAATTGAAGATTTAAAATATCTTTCGTATAAAGTTGTGAATGGGATTCTACGATTTAATGTAACAAATCTAGTTTCTTTAATTACATGTGGAAAAAGAATTAATTTTAAGGATACAGTAGTTATAAATTGTTCAATTATTCTATTATGATGAATAAATTGTTCAATTATTAACCCTTTGCATTCAAATGGCGACTCTGACGCGCCAGGAAAAATTGCAACAACATTTTTCAAAACTGTGTTCACATTACCAAATTCGTTATTCTATAAATTGCTGAAAATTGAAATATCTGTATCTGTCAAAAAAATGTTGGAATAAAACGTTTGTTTGATATGCATTTGTTTTATATGCATATGTACTTGTTTTTTTATAAGCTAGCCTTTGGAAGAGAGGCGAATTTAAAAATTTTTAAATCCAATTAATTTTCCTTAATATATCCAAACATTTTTTCCATATTGATACTATTGTTAAATTATTTTTAATATTGAAATATTGTTTTGACAGGTACAGTTCTTCACGAGATATTTCAATTTTTCCAGAGAAATGTTATTTTAATTGTTAAGCAAAACATCAGAGGCAACCGTCGAGATTCAGAGAATTCAATATCGATTTCTTACAACTATATCCTCATTTGAAACTTTCAAATGTCACATATTTGCATTTTTACGTGTATAATAAAGGACCGGCTTACATACGAAATTATTCCGTTCATTTAGTAGTAAGCGTATGAAACCAGTTAAGTGTATACGCAAAGAAATCTTTCAACATCGATGTATTTCAGTAGATAAATCTACGAAAGGCTCATATGTGATCGAAATGCAATCGTGCGTCGAGTATCGTTCGACGTTGTAAATATCACGCGATGCGTTTAATCAGTTTCATCGCTGGGTATTGCACGCAATCATAAAAACAGAGATACGTATTTCGCCGATGGCACGAGCTTAAACCATATTTATTCAGCAGAGAATCATATAAAATGGAACAAAATATGGATTATAGCAATCATGGAAAATCGGTAATCGCCTGCAGAAATTGGTTTACAAGTAGACTGAAGAGTCTACATAAAATTCGCAATTTTAGGATTCATCCTGAAATGAATTCAGTGAAATCCCTTCATGTTTATGCTGGTGTGGTTTATAATAATGACAAGGTTGTAATTATTCAAAGTTTGCATAACTTTCATATTGATATATGTGCCCATAATTATGAAAGTGATAAAAATGGATTGCTTTTAAAAAATACTTAATGAATTATTTCATTAAAGTTATTGTTTCAAATAACACTCATAGTTCTTTGTTGCTTTAAGTCATTTATTGGACATTCGGTTAACTTTGAAAATGGTCTAAGTCAGTTCAAACTTTAAAAACAACATTTTCGTATGAAATTCACACAAAATTTCATATTCATAATAAATTTCCATTAATCAAGACTAATAAAATTATAAATTAAAATGTCGCATAATATAAAAATATGTTTTAATTTATTCAAATGTAATTCATTAAATATCTCGAAACAAGAAATATATGACTTAGACCACTTTAAAAGGACCAGTAATTGAATTCGCATGATCATTTGTGATTTTTCAATGATCATTTTTCAGCAAATGTAAAAACAGGATATTTAGAAATAATAATCTTTTAAAAAGGCTTTTCCAAAAAATTGTGCCATACTTATAACATAAAAGAATGCTATGAAACGACTAATGTTCCTAAAAGAGTTCCCTACAAGATTTTCGTGTACCTACGTCTTTACGCATGTTGGAGCTTCAACCCTCTGATCTATTTAAAATTTAAGAGTCCATTAATCCTCGAGTATCCACATTTCGATTCTTTAAATTTTAACTTTCGTTGCCCTCTGACAAACGAACGCTTGATTCGAACTCTGACAGTTTGTAAACTGTGCAAACATTTGATTTAAACTCTTTCAATCAATTTGAACAATGAAATGTGCTCCGACCCCGTTGCTCGATTTCAGTGTGATTGCTGTTTTCAGGCGATCACACCATTATTCACATCGCGGAACCAGTTTTCAATTGCAATGCAATTTTTAACGGGATTCTAAACGTTCAAATCGATTAGTGCAAGCAACATTATATTTTAAAATATGAAGAACTTACTGATAAAGAAATATTACATTCTCACTGTAAATACTGTAACAAAGTGATACCAGTATTAATTTGAAAGTCATCAAAAATTTATTTCCAAATTGAATTTATTTGTGAATGAGTGGACAGTCTTATGTATAAAAATTTTTAAGTGCATAAATTATAAATAATTTTGAAGTATAAGGAAATGTTTGCAAAAAAAAGTTAGTACGGTGTCTTAGTGTTTTAGTGGTAAATGTTTATTCAACATTCCACCCCGTCTATTGTAAAAATGTCGTTCAGAGAAGAATTGAGAGAATGACTGTGTGGGAAACCATTTATTTTGTCTATAATGAAGAAAGGCCCTCGGGTACTGTGGAAGCTTTTCAACTTCATCGTCTTCTGCAGTATAAGAACAGATATACTGCAAAACGATCGATAACTACCTGAAGAACAATGGTATAAAATGCTTAAACTTTTAGAAAATAAGTTGCTGAAAAGTCCTTTATTCTTTAGTACTTTATTCAAAGTGTAAAAGAAAAAGTTTTTTTTTCAGTAGACATTTTCCGTTCGAGTACAAAAGTATTGTTAAGAAACATTAATTAATAATGATTAAAGTAGACTGCAAAACTTTGCACAAAATAAAATTTGTTCAAGTCAATTGTAAAATGCCAAACATAATGGAAAATGTACTTATGTAATTAAAATGTAATTATTTTCAATAGTTGAAAATAACAATAATATTTTTCCAACTTTTATGATATTCTTATCGTTTTGTATTTTATTTATTCATTCGTGTCATACATACATAAAACCCACAGTCTATTATTAAGTAACATTGTTGATTTTTCTACTTTCTTGGTTTGGTCAGCACTTAATTGTAATGTCATTTTCATAATGAATTTTCAATTAAGATTGCGTCCTATCATATTATACCTTTTGATAGTATACATAAAATAAACGAATATCCTAAAAATATTGATTACAATCCGCAGTACTTGATTGAAAATTAGCATCAAAATTTAGAATTCGATACGCTCTTCTTTAGGGACAGATTTTGCACTCAAAACACCCATTTTGGTAAAAACAGTGCATAGCACAAATATTAGAAACCTGAAGCTTTAAAATGGTTTTTTTTCAACAAGTTTGGATAAATTTTAGGAAAGTAATAGCAATTTAAAGATTAAGCGAATATTGAAGTAGCTTTGACCGCACGTTCGGGGCAAATACCCCACTGTGCGACGTTGCTGACGTCGCAACACATGATACAGAAGACCTATCTATTCTTTATTGCAACAGGATTCTCACCGCTTCTGAAATATGGGCACGAATTTTCGCACTCGGTCAATATTTAGTCTAGGTTCTTCAATCTACAACGAGTAACGGACAGTGTAGTTAGCACAGCGTAACTGTTATCTTCACGTTTCACTGAAAGGAAAAGGTAGTTTGATGAAGAGCATGCGATGCCACTGACGCACGTACACACAATGTGCTCGTTCCGCGCACCTGGAGGCATTGCCAGGGTGATCACGTTTGCCAGACCGACGGAACCATTAAGGTAGCAGCGTGAAAAAAGAGGGCGGTCCACCACGATTTAGAAATTTATCCTTCGCACAACCGAGCTGTACAAATACGGGCGATAACTTTTCCCTTCATTTTTCAGAACGTAACGACGAGTATCCCTCGAAAACTTCCAATTACTTCGTTTGTTCTTTACTCTCCTTTATGTGCTGACGCTCGATTTCTAAAGTGCACTACGCTTTAATTATACCCTTAGGTAACTGGTTTTAACAATTCGCGAGACTATTTTATAAAATGTAATAAGAGTTTGCAATTACGTTGTCTTCGAGCTCTGTAATACTCGAGTGTACTTTGTTCACTGTAATATTACCGATGGGAGTTCTGGTTTAGAGAAAAATGAAGGTCTGTTTTGGGTCTAAAAATGAAAAAAAATGTTACCAATGTAAAAATTTGGAAGAAAGGACGAGACTTCGGATTAGCGTGGTGGTGTCCTAAAACCCGCGCACAATTCTACGCGTGTCATTTTTTCCCGCGCCAATGGATTTTGGTGAAATTTTCAGCATGCGTATAAATAACACAGTTCTGAAATACGCATATTTTAAATTTTCATTACGAGTTGAAATTAAAATGTTTTAAAAAATGTCTTTTCTACTTTCCCACGTAATTTCTACTAATGAGAATTATTTCAAAATTATTTTTGCATATCATTTAGTAAATCAATGCTTCTAGTTGCTTCAGAAAAGTCAAGTCGTTTGGTTCAACTTTGAAAAAATTATTTAGATTTAAAGAGTGTTCGAATACTTTCGTGAGCCACTGTATATCAGTTTTTACGGTGTCGTTATAAAAAGACAGCTGCAATATTTAAATATGTAATGATTTTAGTTTCCAAAATGGTTATTAAAATTCTTATAGACTTTTTTGTATATATATAATTGGTAATTAAATTATATATGTATGTATCACTTTCTAAGAAAACGTTTAGAGTAATATGAGCGCTGGATCATTGGTTTTTTGTTGTAATATGAGTAAATTGTGAAATTATCACGGTTTAAATGCAATTTTTTGATAGATTTTTTTCATATTCAAGTTTAAGTATTTCTTGGATCTCACGAGTTGTTATTCGCCGGTTTGCATCAATTAATGCTAATTCTAAACTATCCTGAATCTATCCTAAATACAGGTATCAACGAGATATACATATTTCTTTTATTTTTTAATTTCACAAACATGATATTCTAAATTTTGCTGTTATACTTTCAGTAACACATTTTCAGCGATTTAAAAACAGACATTGGTATAATTGAAATTTCAAATGATACGGGCAACGTTACCGTTTATCTCCCTTCCGTTGAGACATGTGTATTAATTGCGCGTATGTGTGTCACATTTTGTAATCGACGATCAAAAGAGATATTCTTGAAAAGAACGTTTAACTACATGAACGCATTTCAAAATCGTTTTAGCAGAAATTTCAATAATAATGAAACAATAAATTATACATGCCATCCATGATGGAATTCATGGAATTTACAATCAGCGCCCTTCATCGGACAGACGATGTTTTCAACATACGCGTTTGCCGCCGCCATCATTTTTCTTGAACATCGATAATTATTATTTTGTTTCTGTACCTGTCCTCTTGTTTTTGGTATCCAGAAAGATCTATACATTTTTGTATCATTTCAATTATGTGTATCATTGTTTATGACAATTTTCAACCACACTGGTGCTTATAACTGATCCCTAGTTCTTTCTTTGGCAATTGTTAAAGTCATAAAAATGTTTTCATCAGAAATTTTCGAATGTGTTTCTTTAATGACGTACACATTGCGATAAGAATTGCATAAAGTTTTAATAGATGCAGTCTCGTTATTATTACATAGCAATGTATTTCATTCGCTTTATTGTTCGGTAGTTCCAGTGTTAATAAAGAAAATGAAAATCATTTTTATGTATCGATAAAGAATTTAAATAAAAATAGAACTGATTATCACATTGTATGCTATTGTTATAGCTACAAGACTCATTTCAATTATTTTTGCATATTTCGAATAGTTTACAAGCAGTTCTGGTAACACAATTAGCTGAATTATCCCGTACGAGCATCTCTATGATCCATTTACGGTTTCCTAATTTTAATTATTCTATTCCGGAGTCACAAATTATGTATGGAACAGTTACCTGGCATTTCGTATGGTATCGATCCATGTTTTGCATTCGAACTCCGTGGCCGCTTTCAGCTCGTACTTCCGTTCATTTTCTCTTCTGTAGGATATTGCGAAACAGTGCTGAAATAAATTACGAAAGGACGGTTAATGCGATTTTATATTACATGCGCAACAGTGTTTACTTAATTTTTTAATCGTATAAAAGAATTGTATTGTGGCATATGATATATAACTGGAGCGTATTACGCAGTCGAAAACGAAATCGCTAGTCGAGATAATTTTAATGAATAATTTTTAGAAGACAATGTAATTAACCATTGTGTCGACAACCGGCTAACGCGACACTTGTTAAATGTCAATAATCAAAACCATTACGGAGATTTTAATTACTAATTAAGATTGATATGTACGTACAATTGGATTCTCAATGTGCGGATAATTCAGTTAATTAGGTTCTGTAGACACAGTAACAATAAATATTCGCATATTGGGAAAGTAACGGGTGTCAGACAACATCCGTCTACATTTGCTTGTTTATTATTTGTTAATAAAGGGAAACGTTGCCAAATGCTGGTCGTGTCAATTATAATCCGCGAAATAATTCGTTGTTATTTCATTGTGGATTTTATGCATTTATGATAATAATTTCTTTCAACATACTAACGAAATAAAAGTATTTTCCGGTTAGCTTCTGTATTTTGAAATCCATGCATAAAATTTTTATTTGCGCAAAGATGTCCAGTTATTATTTATAATGCTTAATATATAATCGTACATGTTGAATCTATATTCTGTTGTTTCGTAGCAATTTTAATTAAATCTTTAACCTCTTAAGCACGATGCGTCATTATAGTGGCTTGAGCACACTCAATTCTATTATTAATTATTACAGTAAATTATTAATGTTAAAATATATGCATCATATCTTTTGGAAAAATTACAATTTAGTTATGAAAAACCTCATTCCAAAATTATTAAGTTAAAATATATGCATCATATCTTTAAGAAGAATTATAATTTAGTTATCAAACACTTCATTCCAATGGGCTCTGCCGTACAAAATTGCCCCGCACAAAAATCAACCGTGCCTAAGAGGTTAATACCAATAAATGTATCTTTGTGAATGCAAAATACATTAATTTATTGTCGTAAATTAGATTGCCTTGAACCAGCGCCAATTCGGACGGAACAAAGGCTCAAAATATCCGCCTTTGACAAGTGTGACGATTCGAAGTTTGAAGATTTGGGAACCGTTTAAGTCCTAAGTAGCGCTTAAGCTGTTTAAATTTTGTGTCGAAACGTCTCACGTACCCAGAGAAAATGCGATCGGTTTTTTGAAAATAAAAAACGAAAATGTTTTAAAAGAAAAATAGAAAGAGTTAGCGCAATTAACATGTAACAGTGCCGCCTCTCTCATCTACAGCATCAGAACTACTCAAGCTTCCCATTGAATCTAATCGAGGTGTGCCCGAAGAACGTAGCAAGTCACGCTGCCGGAAATGGAGAGACCAATGAAATACGTCTCTTTCGCGACCGCCTTACAAAAAGCTAAAGAAGATAATCGATGAATGCGACTCTCTGCAGATTTATTTTCCTTGCCTCCGGAAAAGTATTAACGATCCCCTGTCGACGTAAATCCTCGGTCGCCTTGCAAGGTATTCGTTCGAGATAGAAATCACGTGGAAAAAATTGTAGGTGCTATCGTTGCTACCGCTAAATTTATAATAACATAAGATACACCGTGAGGGCTTCACTCGGCCGAACTGGTTCTTGATTTTTTGAAACTGTGAAAGAAATCGTATAACAATTTTGAGAAGTCGATCCGAACGGAGACACTAACTTTCAAATTTACGAAATCATCTTTACAGTGATTTTTCAGAACTTTCATCACATAGTATTTTTTAGGAAAAATGGATCTCCAGTTTCCCGTCGGTTATAGCTTGCGAAAATATCGCAGAAGATAATGAGCAATGTCCTTTGAAAGAAGAATAGTCAAGCTTTCGAGCGAGTTTTGTACCTGTACAGTATTGATTTTCGCAAAATGGTTAAACGGACAATGTATTTTGAAAGTGATGCAAGTCCATTTAAAACGAGAGATATCACGTAATTTCTGCTGAATTTAGTGCGACTTTTTATCTAGTAAGTATTTAATATTTAAAAAAATGCCAATGCTTTGTCGAATTTAAACATTGTTATACTTATACTTAACGTTCAAAATAAAAAATACTATTCCTATTTTATTTCATGTTATTATTGATAAACAAAATTGGATAAATACAAAATACATTTTAGGTGATATTTAATTTTTCATAATTGAAATTAAATGATTTTTACAATTGACTGATTATGAAAATGGTGGATGTCCATTTACCAAATATCAATAGTTTTTTCAGAATGGGAATAGTGTTCAAATACCAAACCAAGTTGTATCGCGTTTTATCTTATTTTAAGGAAAAGTATGTCGTAAACGTGTTCGTTATATTTTTATTCAAATAAAAATCGAATTGTAAATTTTATATTATTTTTCCGTCAAGGAGAACGCTTAAACAGACTAGTCTATTGACCGTCACTAAACAAGAATTAATTAAATGCACAGTTGATGTTACACTCGTCCGGAGTGGTTTCCCGAATGCTCGAACACGTTCACTCTTATTCTGTACAAGGATTTACTCGAGACCAAACAGTGTTACTCGAATGTCAAACGGTTCCAGCGCAAAGAGGCGCTCTGACTTGTATTGTGCAGACTTCCCCTTCGTTACTAAATTTCTGCTGGAAAGGAAATTATTCCGGTGGCAACGGAGGAGAGATCTAGAGTCAAATAATCGTTGCAAACCTTTAGGAAGATTTGCGATCCTGTCACTGACGCTCGAACCTTCGCTCGAAATATATGTACAACAATTTGTAGTTGCAGAAAGCAAAAATTATTAGAAAGATAAAATAGTGAAGGTTCGATGGATATTTAAAAATATAATTAAAAAAAGAAATGTGCAATGCACCGTGCTTATTTTGCTGAAACGATGAGAAACAGACTGCGAATTTTATAGACTTATGATGGAGGTTTGATATATGTTTTGAATTAATCAACCCAAAGATCATTTAATAAAAAGAAAGTATTATTAACACTATTCTAAATAAGAAAAATTTAAAACAATCTACATGAATGCTTAAATATTGATTACAGAAAAACAATATTTGATTTCAACTAAAAAGAAAAGCATTACAGTTATATTTATTAGACTCTGCTTCAAATATTCGAAACGAGCCTGACTCGTTATAATATGGCAAAGGGTTAATTATGAAACAATCATTTAAACTTTGCAAGATAATTTTATTTATCCGATATTGCCTATCGTAGACAAAATGGAGTGGGTTTTTAATCAATGGCAATAAACAGAAAGTTTATTTGCTATTAAATTATTGTTATAATATTAGCAGAATCCACTAATTTTCAGAATGATAAGAACTTTACGAAAAAATCCTGATTTTCTTATTACCTAGGGAAAAGATTAACATTGGAAAGAAGTTCGTCAGTTTTTAATATTTTTTAGACTCTATTAGGGTACCTTTAGTACTTTTCATTGTGAGAATAAGTTTTTAATATACTCTCCCTTGCAAATTTAAAGCGAAAATTTTCTTGAAAGTATTGCGTCACAGTGGTCCCTTAATTGAAGCCTAAAGACAGCTTTGTTTCTCCAAAGCCTTCATGAAACTTTCGTTTTAAATCTCTGTGTTGAGTGGCATATTCATGAAGCTTCTGAATTTCTTTGTGAAGTTTATTCTCGGACCTTGGTGTGGTTTATACTGTTAAAATGATCAGGTTTCAAGTAAAAAATAGAAAATGGGAAGTAAAACAATTTGAAGTATATCTAGGCAATACAAAAACGAAAAAGAAAGATTCGTAAAAATTAATACATTAAATATCTGTCGTTGACAAACTTAACGAACAATTTCCTTTCATAACAAAGAATGTTCCAATGCTAGACTTAATTAACACGGTAAATTATATGAAAAAATAATATTGTTGTTTAATGTTTTTGTTACATTGTGTAAATTGATTAATTCGAAACAATTTCTGTAACAATTTTACATGCTTTGAAATAAAGTCTGACTCCTATTTGTTTAATATTTGAATTCATTACAACACAGCATCGAAACTTTTTAATTTATTCAATTTTTTTCAACAAGGCGTTGTTTACAAACGTACGTGCTTACGCATATGAAACTCTGTTCATATCAAGCTCAGATATGTTATTAATTCAACAAATAACTGAAACAGTTCTATGGAAAAATTGTAAAATTAAATTCCAAAAATTTTATAGAATTACTCCACGAAAAGTGAAACAACTTAAATGAAAATTATAAGCAATGTATGCTGTGTTTTGTGCCACCTACCAAAAGATCGGCACGAACTTTCCGGACCTAACCCAATACAATAAAAATGATTATACTCACATTTAAAAATAGCATCTACATGTTTATAATTCTTCATTTATATTCAGAAAGAATAATGCTAAAAATCAATCTACAAAGATATAAATTATAATAGTATGATTCAGTTTATATATTTAAGAAACACGTTCCAAATACAAATTGTTTACAATTTGAACAGCTAAATATTAATGATACTTGTTCTAGATATTACAACATCGATAGATAAATAATGTTGAAGAGTTTTCTCGATGTTAAAAAGTATAAGTACTTGCAAAAAGAACATTACACGTAGTAACAATAGTTACATATTTAGAAGCCACGTGTTTTAAATTGTGTTCTAATTTTAGTAAATACGAGGCAGTGAAAGTAAAGCAACCGTTTCTGTGACATGTCTTTTCACAGAAAAGTACGTTTTATAAAATCAGCAGAGCTAACGAAATGTGTTGAACACTGGATACAAATTTTAATTTATCTCTCTTGGTGCTTGTATTTTTATGTCGTAAATATTTCTTTGTTTACCATTTAACTGGTTTAAATCCTCGAAGAACATTGTGTACCACTTGACTTGGAATCTTATGGCTGGCGTTCAGTTTCGAGCAGCGCTTGACACGCATTTCGCTTTACGCTCGTCAGTTTCGTTTGATTGTACTTAGCCTTCTGTTTCTCGCATTACAAACAACACAATACTCGTTGGACAACAATTCCATTCTAAATAAATTTTGTGATTTTCATATCATCAACTGCATAATTCTCGGATTTTTCAACTGGTTGTATTTAACCCTTTGCACTCGAAGCAATTCCATTCCGAAATCGGAACAATATTTTTACCTATAATAGCTTCGTTTCACATAGTGTATTTTCTTTCGTACATGCGAAATTAATTAGTATTACCTAGAATATTAAAATTTTTATCGATTTCTTAACTGGAAATTTAGCGATGTAAAAGTTGTTTAAATAATAGTATGTGATATGTATAATGTGTTAAATGTTTCTTTTCCTAAGCAGCCACTCTAAGAAGAGAACGTGGTTCACAAATGAAAAATTTTCGACTTTTTTCACATAAATAGGTAGTAATACTCATAGAAAGTATACTGCCGAAGTTATAGAACGAAATTCCAAGAGTTAGACATAGACACAGCCCATTGTACATATACAGTAGAATATGTACGCGTAGAGCCAGACACCAATGAAGTATTGTATCTGTTTCACCGATTTTTTGTTCTATTAACATGAAGCGTAATATATTTGATAAAAGACCCGTATTTTTGTTTAATTCAACACATTTTTAGCAACAAATTTCACATGAAAAAAGAATCTTTCAAATATATTTATTAAATCGTTCCAAACATTACCGAAAAATACAAATTGTTTTTGTTCAATTGAACTAATTTTTAGTAAGAAATTTCACATAAATCTTACTATCTTTTTATTGGAAAATATAAATTATATATCAATATGTAATTAAAAATACAAATAATAAATCAGTAAATACAAATTATATGTAAAATGCTTCGAAAGAGTATTTGATATTGACAAATTATGTAACTATGAATTAATTGATTTTAATATTCATGTATGGTGGAAGATCGTTTTATCATTAGTGATTACGAAAACATATATTTCACTCTGCTATAATTTACATTATCGAATGATTGAACATTAATAACACATTAATAATAATACATTTTTGTATTTACGTATTATGCTTTACTTCGTAAAGATATTCGGTAAATTGTTTATTCGTTTGTTATTGCATAGTACGTAGATGGCTATCTCCAATGGCGTACCAGTTTAAAATCATGTCGATACTTTCCTTTAACAAGATCAATAGGTTGCTTTTGTCTTGCTTTATTTTTACGTATGTTTTATACATTTCTTCAGCCAACTGATTTAGATGTAATAATCCTAATTGCAAGAACGTTTTCAATTTTTGAAATTCAATACATCTACAAGAAAATGTATCAGCAGGGGTTAGTATAAATTCTTAATAGTGAATTGTTTTACTCTCTGAATATAAAGTAACTCTCCTCCCCCATTAAAAATTCTTAAAAACAATTATTTCAGAGTTGTAAATTACGTTTCTCCCTTAATAATGTAAATGTCTTAATGTTAACATAACTTTTAAATATTATTGTGACTGATCTAGAAATATTTTCAACCTAGATGCCTAGAAAAATACTAGAAGGTGTACCTGTGTTCACTAGTTTTAAAGTATGAATGAAAGTATTACTATGATAAAATAAGCTAAGAATATTACTAGATCGTCATGAGTAATATTTCAAAATTGTTTTGAGGTTGAAAAATTTATATTTAATGGTTACATTGATAGAAATACCCATGAACAAACAAGGAGATACGATTAAGCCAACAGTTGTTTATATTTGAACAAAATCGCAAAATATTAAAAAATATGACAAGACTGCATTTTGCTAAAAATTCGAATATATTGTAGTTTTTTATGATGTATGAAAGCACGTGGAATAGTTTCTCGATATCTTGAAAATTGTTGGGTTTACAGACCTGCAAAGTGCAGTATCAACGCTTTCTCATTAAATTATAACATCTGAACACGCCAACCGAGAAAAATGAGTTTTCAGGAACATATAGTGAAAACGTAAGAGTGTCTCGTAAAAACGCTAACACTTGGAAAAAATGGTTCTTTCACCATTTACTTTGTAATTACTTTAAATTAATGAGGAGTTTTTCCAGCGAGGATACATTTAAAAATTTAGAAAAATATCCTAAGTCTTCCCGTTGCAGACCTGTTTTAAAAAACGACGACACTTTAAAAATGGGAAAAAATAAAAGTTCTTAAAGTGAACGTTGCACCGCGGTTAACTGTCTCGGATGAGAGGCGGGTCAAATAATTTTAATTTCGCAACTTTTAAAGTGTCACTATTCTTTTAAAAATAGGTCTGTAAATAAAAGACGACCGAAATTCCACAAACTCTCATTGAAACCGTGTTTCTGAAAAATGTTTTTGGCGTCTTAATTCTATTGGATTAAATTTATTCGTGCGTTTCGAGCGTTAACTTAATCATCCTCGAATATTTATGGGTGGTGCGAATGATTTTACAAAAATACACAACTTGCACGAAAATGAAGAGTGTTAAGACGCTAATATCATCTCAAAGAAAATTTAAATTTACACGCAGTTTAATTGGCTAATGCCACTTTTCTATTAAAGTAAATCAAGCATTTTCCTAGGGAAACTTTTCGCGCAACGATGATCACGGCAAATGAAAGAAAGTATGTTTGGAAAAGGCAAGCACTCGACGTCGCATTGCTGAAGAATAAGTACTTTATTCCTAGAGGATCTGGTCACGGAGATAGGAAGACAGGGTGCCTTCTGGCGAGAAGACAGTAATTGACTCCACAGCACTTACCCCAGAACCAGACCGAGACAAAGTTTTTCCTGAACCCAAAAGTAACATTTCTGACAGTCACATTATAAGAAGAAGAGAATTACTCCTAAGTCGCGTGCAACTATAAGTCGTTGCAAATGTAGGACTGACGACACTGTTGCAGTCTGTGATGGATTTTTCTATCCGACTAATTTATTTTAAAAACGTTACGTGTCAAGCCGTTTTTGCCCGAAATAGCTTTTTACCTAGAATAAATCTTGCATCAGTATCTGTATGTCATTAGGAATCGATATTAATTAAGATGGATCGTGTTCATCGCTAGATAAAACATTTGTACACCGGTAGAAGCGAAGAAAGGAAAGAACAGAACAGCTTTCGTGGTAAAAAAAAGTTGCAGCTAACTTGGTAGCAAATTGTCTGTAAATAATGTCATACATTCGTCTCCCTCATCGGTTGGCAAACAGCTGATGGATTGCCAGCATGCCGCTAGCTTAGTGCATGTAACCGAGCTGATAATCAGAACGTCTGGATGCAATACTTTTCAGCGAAGAGCCATCCTGAATGCCGACAACAGTAACCTCGGAGATTTATGAATCGTTTCTTTCTGCCACATCCTGTTCTAGCCCGCTAAGGGACGCGATAAATCTGCTCGCCCCTTTGGAAAACTCAACCTCGCGGAAATCGCAGTTGATCTGAGAAATCCATACCTCGAAAATATGTAGCAATTTAACCCTTTGCGCTCGAATGGCGACTCTGAGGTACCAGTAACAATTGCAACACCATTTTTCAAAACAGTCTTCATATTAACAAATTCGTCTGTATTCTATCAATTGCTAAAAATTTAACTGTTCAACGAGGAAACAGATCTAACCTCAAAATATATAATGCAAAAAAAGGATAATGAAAAGGCACAGAATAAGAATGCTCAGGGTTGAAAGAAATGTCTTAATTTTGGAATTAAAATTGCTTCTTCTTTGCGAAGGATTACGGGTGTATTATCATACTAACTTTTACTTTCTTTTCTATAATAAATTACGAGCTGCTTTTTATTAAAACTGGTGTCCTTTGTTTTTCGCAACACGTTGAATTGCAGATGTTAACACTTCGAAATATAACTTTATACTTAGTTAGAATTTTACTGTAGCAGTCTGTACAAAAAAAATCAATTTCAACGACTTCCTCAAACTATTTGTACGGAACTTCCCCAATGTCTCAATATTAGTAATACATGAAAATGCGATAACTTTATAATGTAATTATTAATAATAGTAACTAAATTTAAAATTCATAGTATTGATAAATGTTACTGTTAGAAAAATATTGTGTATTTTTGATCGGTAAAAACTGATGAATATAATATTTGTACAATACATGACTTGATACCTGGATCACGTTACCTGATGCAAAGTAAAACATACAGAATGAGAATTGTATTCGATTATCGAGTATTATTGTAATCGAAATATTATACTATTGTAATCGATCATTATAATTGTGTTCGAATATAAACCCTGTGTGATCGAATGTCTACTGCCAGCCACAAAAGCGTTTTTACTGTTCCAGTCGTATATCTACTGCCAGCCACCACAGCAAAGAACCACACTGAGCTTACATTATACTAAGTTGACAAGCTTCGGAGATACACGGTTTCAACTAGCGGTGATTAATGGTGTTCTGATAAGCACGGTGGCTAACTTTATGGGCGTCGCCATGACAAAAAGAGAAGATCAAGTTAGCGGAATCGTCGGTGTGTTGAGCACAAAAGTTTGACGAAACAGACGCATAGCTGGTCGGTCACGTGATCCCAATAGCCATACCTCTAATATATCAAACTTCTTAAAGCGAAAAAGGTTTAATGACAAAAACTACATATATTGCGGCACTGTGAAAATTTAAAGGGTAAAAATTGTTCGGTATATTGAAACAGAAAAATTATTGACGGAAGACGTTGAACTAATTATTTTTGCGACAAATGTTCTCGAAACCCGAAGCTTCATGTTGGAAATTGCTCTGAAAGATAACACGCGATGAAAAACTATAAAATATAATTTTTACATAAATTTAAAGCACATTGCGTTATATATGAGCCGTCCATTGCATAAATCTTTTATTAACTCCGTAAAATATTCTAGAATATTTAATATTCTACTAATGTTTGCAAATTATAAATGCACGGATAGCAGGATGCAGCTAACATTATTCCCTGAACAATGTTAAGTCGGAAAAATGTTTTCCATATTGAAGCTGTTAAAGTTTTATCAACCACTGCAGTTATGCTGCGCATAAAACCGGCCAAACAAATATTGTTTGCACGAGTGTGTTCATCTAAACCTTAAAAGAGAATTTTATGGCTTGGCTGTTCTGATATAGCAAAGGCGGGTTAATTAGTCCACGCGGGACTAATTTGGAACCCGAGACCGCCTGTGAA
Organism: Agapostemon virescens; assembly: GCA_028453745.1. Classification (NCBI taxonomy): domain Eukaryota; kingdom Metazoa; phylum Arthropoda; class Insecta; order Hymenoptera; family Halictidae; genus Agapostemon; species Agapostemon virescens. The sequence goes on from CM052082.1 coordinate 13,610,847, forward strand.
ATAGAACATAAGCTCCTAGCAAGGTCGCATTTCGATCGCTCATAAATCTTTCACTTCCCGCGAATCTTATCGTGACAGACGAGATCCTCGGTGGACAGAATCTATACCGAAGGTCTCTCCGTTTTTTGCAGAGACCAAGTTATTAGTAAAAGTTCCGACAGGGTCGAGTTTATATATAGTACAAATGAAACAATAAAATGAATATTGTTCATATCAGTAAATATGTCACAATGGCTGTCGAAAGAATGTTTAAAAAATAATTATAATAACCTTTCTTGTAAATATACAAGAAATTAAAGAAAGTCCTCTATGACGGGACAAAATAACATTTATAGTACCCTATCCATGGTGAAAGGGTATAGTCAGGTAAGATGATTCAAAATGCCCTTAAGCCGATTCAAATCATTTCTGTGCAATACGCTAGGATATAACTAGAAACCGCTAGTTATATTATTTAAAAGCGTAAATTTTATATTTAGGGTTGTGTAAACGTAGTGTTAAGCTATATTGATCGAATATTTAATATTACTTCGGATTTATAATGAGTAATAAGAATTTAAGAACTTCTTGTTTATTTAAATAATTCAGAGCATTATATTTATTTTACAGTCGAGTACCACATCCATTGAAAAAATTATTTCAAAGGCAGGGAGTTGAAAGAAAAAGATTTGAGTTGAAAGAAAGAAAAAAAAAGATTGAAGCAGTAAAATACAAAGTGTACGAAATAATGAACTTTTTATTCATGAATATTGTATGACAAGCAATTCTTCCTGAATCGAAACTTCATCACTCGATTATTGAAAGTTCTAATAACATTTTTTAATTTACATACTAATTTATTTTCTAAAGGTAACAAAGTATATACGATATTACATATTCCCTGACGCGATTTCCTATTTTCGGTCAGAAAAAATGTTTAACTAACATATAAATAATTAAGTGACTTTGAACATTTTATTTAATTATTCGATCATTTTGTTGTTTATCCTGATCAATAATTCGTACGGTGAATTGGTGAATTCTTGGTTCACCAATACTTGGTGAATTCACTTTTGAAAGTATAGAAAGTATGTTACAAATTTTACACAGTATGAAACTAAAGAATTTCAAAGCATATTGTTTCTTTAGGCTATAATTTTTACAACATTTGCTACTACAAGAAGCTAAATTTATTAACCTTGAATCTTCATAAAACTTTATTGGCAGGTTACTACTAAACTATAACTTCTTTATTTCTCTTGTAATTTCAAACAATTGAAATTTTCTATCATCTAAGAGAAATTCAAGTTTCTTGGTCCAACTTTAAAAGAGGTATTCCATTTTAAAAAGTGTTCAAATATTTTCGTGACCTACTCTACATTACTCGAGCAAAATCACACGAGTCTTGTTAAAATCAACGCAGACCACTCAACGCGAATAAGTACGCACTGCTCAGTTGATATCACGTGATCCGCTTGTCCAATGTTAACCATTTCTGGTCGAGAGAATTTGTAATAGTCGCGCAAGAGAATTTTAACAAAAGCTTTTTGTTTTTCTGGAACAATAAAAAAAACAATAAACGACACATAACCCAGTGGTATTGTTCACACACCCAAGTTTACATTTAAATGAACTAACAACAAATAAGAGAAATCAAATTTTTAATATATTGTTTAAACAAAAAACTTTTGTTCAAATTCTCTCTAAAAACACACAATATAAAAAAAAAATTCAAATTTTTTCAACCTCTGGTTTCCGAGATATCTAGAAAAATGTGGTTTTGACCCCCAACTTTAAGGGCTGTTTTCACCCCTTCAAAGTGGATAGTTGCCGATAAAAAAAATACGTGTCTAATATTTTTCAAAGAACTAGAAGCTCCCATAAATTTCATCAAAATCGGATTTTCGCATCTGAATATGTTCCCATGTCAGAACTTAAAATTGTAATAGAAGGTTTAGCTTTCTGGAGAAAATATTTCCAATACCTTCCAAATGTTAATACCGTGCGTTGCTCGCGGAAGTTGCACCGAACATCGAATTCCATTGTGCTTCGAAATGTCCACATGATGCAGTTTAAATAAAACAACGATAGTCCGCGAATTCCATAATACTTATGAAAACGACATGCCCTTACCGTAATTCCACGGTGTGTGAATTCGAGTGAATTTTCAACATTGGAAAAAGGGAACACGAAAAGATATTACTCCGCGTTTTTCGTTTGTTTTTGCACAGACAAACATTGCCGTTTGTATCGCGAATTACTCTCCACTCGGTGTAGCCATACCTTCGAAATAACGAAAAGCGCAAAGCAAATACTACCGTTCCGCACTTCCGTGCAACGTATTCGTTGGAAATGAGATTTTTAATGTTAAGGAAGGAATGAAAATTGGCAATCGTTTCGTTTCCGTCGCCATTACACAGACTGAGCAACATGGAACGTGTGCAAGTATTCAGATTGTTATGGAAAATTGGATTGCGAAAACTCGGTTACCAGCTCGATCTCTGACACGTCGATAAATCGAGGTGAGCGATACGGCTATATCGATCAACATGGAAACCGAGTTTCATCGAATCATCTCAACCGATTCTCAAAAGATTCATCATTCCTAAACGGAGAATGTTTTAACCCTTTGCGCTCCAAGCAATTTTTATTTCAAAATCGAGACATTTTTTGATCTTCAATAGTTTCACTGCACAAGGTTATTTTTCTTTCGTGCGTATAAAGTTTGTTACTATGACTTATTCGTAAACGTAGCCATAAATCTATAAAGTATAATCATCTAAAACCTACATATGAATTTCATTCATAATTTTACCATAATAAATGCATAATATTTAAAATTTTCCCAGATCTTTCACAAGTTCAAAAGCACAAAAATGAGGATCACAAATAAAAAATGTTATTGTATATTATCAATTTATCTTTCAATATTGAATTATATTCCGTTTCAAATTATACTTATTACGCAACATAATTCATCATTCTGCTCTTACATTACATATTGCGCTATAAATAAGAGAAAAAACAAATCGTTGTCAACTGTTTTAAAGTGTTCACAGTACAACCATAAAGTTTTACCTCCTCCGAGTGCGTTAAGTGGATTTGGTGTCAAGCAAGTAGGATACATCACTGTTCTATGAACAAGTGAAACAGGTCAATGCTACCCAATACAAGCAAGACGGAGCAATGCATTATATACTAGTGAAATATGTTAATGCCATCAGATGTGGGTAAAAAGTGCAAACTATTTATAATATACGATATTTAACGTGAGTTATAAGTACCGTACGTAAGTCGATGTTAACAACGACTACACTTAACAAGGAAAGACGATCAAATGTAAGCAAAATATATTTTCTGCGTATTAAAAATACTATATGTTTTGTAACAGTAAATAATTTCATGTGATACGTCGTTGAATTTATCTCGGAAAATATGTTTCGACAAAAAGAAATATACGGTTGCATTTAGAAAAATAAATCTCACTTTGAAAATACCCCGCACCATTCGAATCCTGAAAAATGACACGACATGATTGTCCCCTTTACATCGAACAGCTACTGCAAACAAATTTTTCTCGTAACTTCAATACGTCACAAGATATTCCAGTTCTCCAGATACAGGAAACACCGCATAGGTCTCATTGTTCGAATAAATTCTGCAACTACAAAATCTACAATATTTGAAACACTACAAGATGTCAATTATCACTTTAAACAATTTTTGTAACATAGTGAAAATATAAAATTTACTTTTCCCTTGATGATACTGACTTCATATAGCTAAGTACTTAGGATACTTAAGGACTTATGGTGATGTTTTTAAGCAAAGTCTAACAAATATAAATATTACGCTTTTCTTTTGAGACACAATCAAATTTTATTATTTTGTAAACAATATTTAAGCATTGAAGTAAATATAACAATATCATAAATATAAACTGTTTTTTCTCTTCTACAAAATTTTTAGTGATGAAAACGTTATAATAGCTTTAGTTGTAAAGAAAGTGGAATGAAAAAGGGTTAAAGAAGACTGTTCAAAGAAAGATGATTTTCGAATATACGTTTCTCTACCTGTAAAAAATTGTTTTCAATGGCTACTAATTCCTTCCTGCATCATGCAACTGTTTTCACAATTTTTCCTCAGTTTACTGTAATCTCGAAAAATATTTAATATCTAGGTGCACTAGGGATGGAAGATGCAACGAAATGAAGTACATAATGCAGTGACTAGACTAATATATATGGCTATCGTGATGTGTTTGGAATATAGGGTAGACCAATAAATTTAACCACCTCGAATATTTCCGTTATTTCTAATAATGTGAAAATAATTATGTGCACAGAACATGCATCGTATAGAGGAGGAAATACTCTGATGTAAATAATTTTTATACGAGTGAAAACAATTCAGAACTTTCAAGGTTACCTTCTTTAAATGGAATGACCTTTTGTATCGCGAATCGATAGAGTATCAACTTCTGCGGACAAATATATTGACCTCCTTATGTTATAAATCTCATAGTTGACGAGATATTATTGAAAAAATGTTCCATGTATACCTACCATATTCAAATAGAGGTTACGTCAGTTCGACCACCTACATAATTATCAAGCAGCAGGTACTTATGTATTTGAAAATTATTTTAACAATATCTCGTTAATTATTCACGTACGAAGGTCAACATATTTTTAAGTAGAATTTGATAGTTCGATTCGTTGTACCAAAGAAAAATTGTGTCACTTAAGGAAAATGAAGGTGACCTTCAGAACTCTGAAACGTCTTTACTTACATTAAAAATGTCTTCGTTACAATATTTCCTTTTTCTATACCACGAAATTTTTGTGTACATTTTTTCATGTTACCACAAATAACGAATGTGCTCAAAATGGTCGAACAAATTGGTTCACCCTGTATATCGTGCAAATTGCCACTACGCCCATAGCAGCTAGAAAGTAAAAGGAATTTAGGGTCCAAACTGACTACGTAATGAGCAAACTTTGTACTATGATACACTAATGAAACCACTGTAATTAATATATACTTTGATTAAAGCTACGGACAGTTTCGTTCTATTCAGATCCATACAACATTCCTAAGATACAGTGGTTATGTCGTGATTCATACCTTCAGTACTGTAGTTTGGGACATTTCAGACTGTGAGTCTTCGTTAGTGACGTTCATTTCATGCTGCAAGAAACATTATTAATTTTTAGTCACTACTTGTCTACTACTCTATCTACTTTGTGTACATGTATTTCACATTATTCGGATAAAATCACCACAGTGTTAATCTAATATTCGAAAATTAATATTTCAGAATAAACTTTTATATTACACTTTGTACATATTGTTTCATACTCTTTTTTAAGCCATGCGTGACCCACGAAGTACGTTCGAAAGTTTAGAACCACAGAAAATTATATTCGGACTATATTTCCAGACAAAAATAGTATACGTGTTCCATTCCTCCTTTTCCACGTTACATTTACAGTTACAGAAACATTTTGAATGTCATTCAACAGAGTAGTTTAACTCTTTTAGTGCCAACAACTCCATCTCGAAATAAATTTATAAAACGTTAGAAATGGTCTGCTTTCTTTACAAAAGAATTTAAAAAATTGTTTGTAGGTTTAACTTATTAGAAAACAAGGTTCACTCTATAAAGGTTCTGGGGCAAGTGTCGTGGAGTTCAACACAGTCCGCTTACCAGCAGTCATTTCTGCCTGCCTCACTCCGTGGCCAGATCCTGAAGGAACCGAATCCCTAAATTTTGGCAACGCAAATTACGAGAATGTAATATGTATACTTCATGCTATGTGATGTTTTTTGTAGAAGAGAAACTCATTTCTATGTTTTACATAATGTCTTATATTATAATGTTATTCGTACGATTTGCAATAAATATTGGAATACAATTGACAGTACTTTATTTTTTCTTTATCTCGTAATATGCTGCTTTTTAAATTTTGTAAATATCATTCTTAATTTGATTTTTATGAGCTTTTTCCAAAACCTTAGCAAATTCGTTAAATACGCCCCGGTATTCTTCGTATAGTTACGATACTTTCGCTTGGCACTAAAAGGGTTAAAATTTAGTCACTAAAATCGTTACAAAAATGTTTCGAACGAAATTTCTCGAGTTTACGAACGAAATAACGAGTTTTCGATGTTCTACAAATTGCATCGATAGGAATTTCGAAGAAAATTTCATTTTGAAAAGAGATCAAGGTCACTTGTATTTTTTTACATGCCATTGCAATCAGTGCATAGCGTTTGAAGTAATTTTAAAACGAATTCAGTGATCTAACATATTATGTCTCTTGATCCTCGAACTCACTACGAAAATAATTTTCTCACAGTTATGATTTTCAAGACTTCAAGGTGATTTATGTTTTTTATATAGGAGTGCCTATTTTTATGTGATCGGGATCATGACTAAACCCATTGCTTATAATACCATAACCTTTACGGAACCTTGAGAATCATTGAAAAAACATCAAAGATCTCGAGATTCAAGAAAGTACAATCTTGAGAAATTTTTTTAATTACAATAACATTTGAATTTTCAACACGAGTACGGTAGAGTTGCTTTAACTGCTAAAGTTATATGAATTTTTTGTGCAACATAGCAGAAAACCCTTATTGTGTTAACCCTTTGCATTCCGAGCAATTTTAATTCCTAACTCGAGACATCTTTCTGACCTAGAATAATTTCTTTGTACGCGGTTCTTTTCCCTTCGTGCATACCAAATTTGTCATTGTTAATCGTACGGCAACATTTCAATTTTTATTAACTTTTTAATTGCAAACACTTGTAATGTACAAATTATTAAAAATAATAGTCTGACAATTTTCAGTGTCGCCACAGAGGAGCCATCGGAGTGATAAGGGTTAATATGGACGAGAGTGATTGTTACTTGTGAACTATAAAAATTTGGAATCCTGTGAAGAATCGTTCACATTCCACTGTTGGGTGAATTATTACCCGATTACAAAGTAAATAAAAATTTGAAATTGCAGCAGTTGTTGCTGTACATAAAACAGGTTGTCGAAATGTTAAATTGCTTAAATTTTATTTAATAAATCTTGATGAAAATGGGAATCATTTTTCACTGGGTTCTGAGCAAACTGTACCGGTAAGTGGATAGAGTTACGTACACTAATGTGTGTTGAGAAATATGGTTCACGGAATGCAAAGCATTGATTAAGAAGGCTTGATGTGGAAGGGTAAGAATGTAAATGGAGATACCTTGCGCGATTTCCTGAATTTTACATACGCTCTGCGCCAGTTGCTTTATGGGGCATGCAAATATACAATGCAGGAGCGATATATCTCCCTTACATTGGGCAACTATTTCATGGTACAGGGTGGGTCACGTAAAACGAGACACTTACGTATTCTTGTGTTTTACACTGCAGTGTAGATTTTTGCGAATTTTACTTAAAGTGAAAGTAAGAAATATTTCTGCTACTCGAATATTGTTATTTTGTTGTTATCTTAGAAAAATAACTGATTAATTTCAAATGATGTATAGTTTCGTTAGTTTTTCATTTGAAATTAGATAAATGAAATAATTGTAATAATATGTTAGACTTGGGAAATTATTTAAATTAATTATTTGAATAAATAATAATTAATATACAATTTCATCTTCTTAGGTTACATGTTATTTACGAATAATTTTCATTCGGTTTATTTCGATATTTGGAATCTGTTTGAAATCACTTTTCTTTTTAAACTAAGTTTGTCTTTATAAATATTTATGAAGTTATCCATGAATATGCACACAAAGGGGAATACACTCTTTATCAGCCGTTACGTGCCAGGGCAGCCAACAACACGAGAGACCAACGGAAGGGTTATCACCCTTGGAATATGGTTTGAATTTGTTAGTTAGGCGAGCGAACGAACCTATTGCAAAATTCAGGAGTCGATAGGATCATAGATGACGAGGGCGAACTTAATGAGAAATCAGGAAGTCTCTAGCAATGGAATCGATCGCAAACGAAACCCATGCGAAATTGGGGAGCTGCAAGAGATTGAAATTCGCGAACGCATCCCATGGGAAATTGGAGAGTGGCTGAGAGCGATACGCAACCGAAACCAATGCAAAATCTGGGAACTGATAGGAAGTTGTAAAACAACGCGAACGAACCTAATGTGAAATTGGGGAACCGCTGGAACCTTGCATAACTCGCAGACGAATCTATGTCAGGGAGCTGTAGCATACGGAGGAACCCGAATTAGGAAGCCTAAGGGTGATTTACATTTCGGAGTTGAAAAATCACTAGATTGAAAGCATCTCTTATTGTAAGTTATTACGTCACGAACTAACCTGATGTGAAATCAGGAAGGTGATGAAAAGTTGAAATTGGGGACAGCTGGAAGCTTCCAAATGTATGAAACAGTTTTCTACCGATCACATACAATTTAAATGAATCAACACATTGTCGAATTGTTGGACAGAAATAAAAAAATACAATACTCTATCGCGTTGGTTCAATTTTATTCACAGTGGATATAGATAACTGAGCTGGGTTATCAATTTGTTTCGGTCGTACATAAAAACAAATTGAAAGGGCAATCTATTTCTGCCATTTATAAGCAATTTGGTAGTTTTTCAAGCACTATCTTGGGTTTTTTTTAGTAGAAGGTCATCGACGCAGTTCTAAAATAGATCTACGCTGTTTTTTTGTGTAGAGCCTTCGAACCTAAAAATATGAATACTATTCCAAAAGTAACAATTCCAGATAGCTAATTTTACTAACCTACACCTTCTTCTAACAAACAGAATAATTGAAAGTTATTCAATTAATTTAGCACATACGACTATAGTATAGTAATATGCGCATATAAATCGTATAGAATTTAATAAAAGTTGTTCTTCGTTGTATCTGAGCTCCCATAAAGTTTACTTTGTTTATTATCGTATAGTTTAGTGAAGTATACGGTTAATTAATTCAATGAATACATCAACTATATAAAATTATTCATTAACATGTACGTTTGCGTAAGATTCCAGATACAATGTCAACGAAATGTAGATAAGAAAAATACTATAGGAACGACGATTTGAGCAAGAACCAATCGAAACCATTAAACGTTTTAAATAATTCCAGCGGCATGTGACGTGAAAATCATTTAAAATGGTACATTTCGCGTGGAAGTAATATCCTTCGAGACTGACAGACTAATCAGGAAGTTTCAGTCGTGAAATCCCTGTTGAACAAATAAAAGAGAAGAGCACACCTATCCACAACCCGTCGGAACTTTGGAGCAACGGAAGAAATTGGAACGGATGTCGAGCGTAAACATTTAACGGCAGTCAGGAAGGAAGCAACCCCCTAGTTGGTAGAAACGAAATCTCCTAGGAACATTGTTTATGTCGACGGAATGAAGAATAGATGACCGAAGAATGAGTTTTATTTCGAATGATACTGTGACACCGGTCAAGTAACTGGAGACCTACGTCCTTATTCAAAAACTATCGATTTCATGTGTAAGCCTCGTCGCTTGCTTCGAATGAATTTACGGAAGATATGCAGATCGCTCAAATCCGCCAACCTCCAAACTTTCTAAGAGGGTAAAATTTCGGCCGAAAAACTTAGTTCCTCCGATCGTTCTCTAACTCTGGCTACAAGTAACTGGACGCATAGGAAGCGTGTATTTCAATTCCCGGGTCCATTGGAAACGTATTGCGGCCGTGGCGCGACTTTGAAATTTTGGGGCTGATGAAAATCGCGAAAATCGGGAAATGGGGTTGATAAAAGCTAGCTTCCTGAAATCCCTTGAAATGCTAGCCTAGATTTTGAGAGCTTTGTTTAAAGAGGAAGGTTTGGGGAAGATTTTCCCGTTCGAATCATGTCGATAGTGCTGATAGTCTGGGTTATGTACCAATAACTTTGAAGCGTTCGAATACTTTTGTTACCCATTCCTGGTGCGTTTATTAAGTAAATATGTTATAGACTCTTGCTATAGACATTAAATTGTTTTAAACATTTGAGATTGACATACATATTTCATGTGCTAACGGTAAGAAATCTGACCATTTCGAAAACTCTCGAGGTACTCGTTTCTCGATAGTTCTGAGGTAAGAGCAATGGAGTCGATCACGGCCCACTTGCCAGAAGGCATCCTTGTCTTTCCACTCCCTGGCCAGATCCTCCAAGAATAAAGTCATTGATATTTCACAATGCAAAGCCGAGTCGCTTGCCTTTTCCAAATATATTTTCTTTTAATAAACAGCCTTCGACACTCGACGGCTGGAAGATCCGCCGTAGTCGCTAACCTTCGTCAACCTTCGTCAACCGTCGCCTCCCGCCAGGCCTGTTCTTTCTCACTGATTCATCCCCCCGTCCTCATGCATCAAATAACACATGGCACTTGATTGGAATTACTTTTATTTAGTTGTCTTTGCACAATGACGTTAACATATTACCGTCCAGAGATACAAGAATATATTTTTCCTTTACTTAAAAAGAAACTAAAAATTAAAAACAGTTTTTCAAGCTTCCTCTTAATACAAGACAATTATTAAAAATCCTATTAATAGGCTTCCTGTAGACAAAATGTTATACGAACGCAATACTATCTCTGTATGCGGATGTTTATTTTCGCACAAAAAGGTTAAAAGTCAAATAAAAATAAATAAAAAATGTGCTTTAAAAAACTGTAGAAAAGTCAATAAAACGTGCTTGAAAATCAACTAAAAGCTGCAAGCCCGAGAAAAAATTGTTTCCGTAGAAACATGTTTAAAAGGTGATCCAGATATATTTGATGATTTCAATACGACTGGATAATTTAAAGATCGTGTTGCGTATTTGATGAAAATATGGACAGCTTATTATAGTTGAAATATGTATAAACGATTTCTTCCAAGTGGTAACATTTAATAATATAATAAACTTTCGATTAAAACATCGTCGTTACTTAATATCACATCAATATTCGAATACTGTTTGAAAAAGAAATATTTTAAAAACTATTATTCCAAGTATTATGAACTAATATCGCTTACAATCTCAATTTTGAATTTATTATTGTTTGTTGAATTGTTTTAACAAATAATTTTGGATTAATCGACCTTCATAATTAATAATTATTTAGTTCATGGTCCTGATAAATGACTGAAGTATTTTATATTATTATTTTTAGTTTACTTTTTGATAAATTTCATTTTAGAATATAATATAAAAGCTTTTTCTCGTTGGCGATACTTATGGTATCGTTAGCGAAAATTACATAACTATATTTTTACCGTTAATGTGTTTGGAATGATCGCATAATAGTAACGTAATTCATCATGGTAACTTTATTTTATGTTACCTCAATTAACTTAATTAATTTAATCGCTCATTGAGAAACCTGTATAGAAATGATTAAATTTAGTTTTAATAACCATACTATACTATAACAGTATAACTATACCACGACAATAATACCACTTTCTATGTTACGTGATAATAATTAAAAAGAAGATTTTTATTCTATTAAATATTACATACATATTTCTTTATTTGTAATTGGAAATAGTTTTAGAATTTGTCATTAACTTAACAAGGTTTCATATTGTGACATAGCATTTGAGGTAACAGAATTTCCGTACGATACTGTAGGGAAAATATTTTTCCAGCTGTATTTTCTGTCCTGCTTGGAAAAACAGTGGTCGTTTCCCTTTTAAATTTGCCTGCGCACCTGTTAAGTTATAAACGGAAGAAATTTTTCACGTTTTCAGTAGTAGAAAAGGATGCATTCCTTCAGAAGATTTTGAAAAATATGTGTGTACACTTATACTATAAAATCTTATTACATAAAAAATATGTGAAATTTTAAAAAACATCTTACTGTTAATATATATTTACTACTTTAAAAGCTCTTACATACAAAGCATAAATAAAATACCTTTATTCATCCTGGAAAGAATTAATATGTAACATTATTTGCAATAAGGTAAACAAATTATTTACAGCGTTTGGTACTGCAGGCAAAAATAATTCTAAACAATCATAATTTCACATGTTGCAATTTCAAATTTTAAATTTTTTAAAGTATTTAAGAGATCGACCATTAATTGTAATATCGTGCAATTATATTCACTGAAAGAGCAATAAAATTAATGTAGTGTGCAATTTGAAACACAATCGAAATTGTTCATTTTTCCAATTACAATTCGTACTTAAACATATAGTAAACATTTTTTGAAAACTATACAATATTCTCCAGGATTGTTTTAAATTAGATTATTATGCTCCATTTATACTTAAAATCAGTGTACGAAAAACAATCTGCAAAATTTATTATTCCGTATGGAATGCAATATATAAATCCAATATAAAAATATTCGCTATATTTAAAACGTAACAGTTGAATATTTTTTATTATCCGATTATTGAAATCGTAAGGTTGCAGTTATGGAGAATTCAAAGGAATTATTCAACAAATTAATTTCTTGCGATATGTATTTCCATAAAAATGATTAAAATAGGAATAAATATATTGTTGTTACTTTTATGA
>CM052082.1:13633342-13658625 GCA_028453745.1 Agapostemon virescens
TTTTTTGTGAAAATGAAAGACAATTTTCGTATAATGAACAAATAGTAAAAAGTTCTACAGTTTTTTGGAAAAAAATCGTACCAAAACGATCCCAGGAGCCAGAATAACTTCTTAAATATTTTTAAGCGTTGACCAAAAATATTCCGAGAGTGTGCAATCTGCTTTTCAGCTCTTTTCCTCCGTTACCATGGAACCAATATGAATATATGAATATATTAGGGAACCGCAGTGGAAAATATACATTGATACTCGGGGACTGAGCAATCGCATACATGCATGTGTACCTGCAGGGATTTTTGGATGCAACGGTACTTGAATAACGTATGTATTGTCTAAACTCCGGAATATGAAAATCTAGTTAATATGTCGAGTTAATGATTAGGAGATTAAACGCAGTTGAATCTCGACTATTTGAACTAAGCAGAAATACGTGAGAGTTCGTATAATGTGCTTCGAGCGTTTGTTCCGTCGAAATTGCCACCGGTTCTCGGCAATATCGCTCCAGTTTACCCCAGTAGGAAATAATATATTTCGCATCCGCAAACATATTTAATGTTCTAAAAAGTTCGCAAATTCCGTGCACATTCGCCCTCTAATTATAGTAATAGTTTCACAATTCTAAATATTCACTGTAGACAAGTTTGACCGAAAGTCCGACAAATTCAAACCTGTAAAAATTCAATGTTTTAAATAATTCACTCGGTCTCCGTACGAAATGTTGTTCACGGTGTCGTTGTTTATTGTCCGTGGAAGAATTAACAATTCTTTCGGACCTTGTCTGTCTTTGCACGACCAGTTGAAAACTCAACAGACTCTATTTAATAACACTTCTACAACGAAACTTCAACAATACACAAACTAAGGAATAACCGATTTGTATAACTTAACAGAACGCGTTAACATTAGTTAAGATACCATAGGAGCACTATAAACTAGGATGTCATAGGAGTCTAAACTGCGTAAACCTCTAAAAGGACAGCAAGTTAGCCTTGATAAAGACTTGACCGTTTCCGGATATATTTCGCGTTTCAAAATATACTCTGGCATTAAAAAAACCTTTAAAGGATACAGTGATAAAACTACTGAAAAACGTTTCTGGAAAATGGCGTCACTTGTACAGGGACAATTACTGTAATAGTGTGGAACTTGTGGAAGATTTGCTTACGAAGAAAATTCGCGTTTGTGATTAGACATGCGGACGGCATAGTGTTAAATATAATAAACAACCAGTGAACGGAATACAACAATACTGTCGCTCTGTTGATGAGCGCAGGAGGTACAGCCGCCACAGCAGTATCTGACTGCTCGACGTGTTCTTAGCGGGTTTTTGCACGGTTCTTACACAGTATCCGATTGCTTGTTATGTTGCTTGACGAAAGCCAGAATAGTTTTGATATTTCTCTGTAAAAAAAGCTGTCTACGTGATGGGACACGAATCGGATGCGCCCTTGCGCGCCTGAAGGGTGGGAGCGCGGAAATATATTTGAATATAATAAATCGATGTAAACATTCATTTAAATACGTGACTGAATAACAAAAATGTGTACAGACGAAATTTGAATTGCAAACTAAATTACGCCGTTCGTTTTGAATTCGATCGAATCTGCTCGCAATTATCGCTTTGCAAATGTTGATAGTGGAATTTACATATGTTCTGAACAAAATGGAATCATCCTTTTCTGTTCTCTATGAATATCAACGTATCGGTTATCAAGGTAAATCGATAATAATAACCCGTGGTGTTATGCCACCTTTTTCTTTAAAACAGCCTTTACGAGCACTAAAAATATCTTCTTGCCTGTTACGAGTCTTTGTCAATGTTCTTCTATGGTACAAAAACATTATTTTCAAACGTCCAACATTTTTATAGTCTGTCATAACAACATTCACGCATATGTGTATATATGTAACAATGCTAGACGCTTTCGACACGTACACCGAAATTCTGATAGTTCGGAGAAATTGGTGATAGCGTTGAATATAATCAGATAGACCAGTTTAAAGGGGATGGTACTGTATACACACTTCAATTAAAAATCATCACAATATATAATTTGTATGAACCATATAAATTATTATTAATGCTAAACTCATCGAGTATTAAAATTGGCTTGAGTATATTGTCGTATAAAGATGATAAGATTTAATTTATTTTGATTGTGCACGATCGTTATTACGGTGTATGATTATACCATAATTATAGAATAGAAAATTTGGTGAGGATCATTTGACTCGTTGTGGTAGGTTTTTAATAAAATCAAACAGCCAAAATCGTAGAAATAATTTAATTTTTTCCTATTCGTATAACAAATTATTTGAATTAATCTCGTTTGAAAAATTCTATTAATCACGCAACTTTGCCTTATTAAGTGCACAACTGTAACATCGCCTTCACTTTTAGCACACTTCAGGGATGCTACGTGTTGTATTTTTATTGATCAACTCTGTGAATTCATGTACATAATTCCACGCGGGAATTGCCTTAGTGAAAAAGAGCATGGCAACGTGGAAATTCGTGAAATCGGACGGAAATTCGAGCGTTCCCACAAAGTTGTGTTCATTTTTTACGCGATTCAGGTACGGGAATAAACGAAAAAGAAATTATCTCCCTGTATAGAAAGGCAAGTTGCAACAAATTCCAAGTAATACTTTAAAGAATTCGCGTCGGACTATACAAAGTATTTTTAAGCACAAAATCACTCTTGAAGAACGGAAGCTGATGTCTGTACGAACATAAAACGTCATAACATAGCAGGAGTATAAAATATAAAAAAATGTGAGCAACGGAAAATCAACGATTACAAACCTATATATGCAAATTGAAAAAAATTTACCAGTTTAAACAATTTTATTATAATTTATCATTATTATATTTATAATTTTTATCAGTATTATTATTTGTTAGAATATTATTTATAGAACATCTATATATTAACATGTGAGTTGAAAGTTACACAGCCCGATAGAGGGTTAATGCCTTTTTAAATAATTATTATATTGCAATTACTTATGTTACGAACGATTGCGTAAATATCATGCGATAATGGCAATGCAATAAATAAGCAGCCGGCAAAGTGTTGACGTTTGGAATTCATTGCATAGTGAACCCATGAAATATTTGAATACCGATTTTTTTAAAATTGTCAATGTTTAATTTTTAAAATGAAAAGAAGACAGCAACGAACCTCGACCAACTTTAAAGCTTAAAGACTTTACTATGATAGTATATCGTAAATTTTTCGTCGAGATGATAATATATCATAAATTTGAAGATACAAGCTTTTTAGTTTGAAGACAAAATTGATCTACGATATTTTTGGCCATTTTAACGAACTTTGAAGGAAAAATTGGACTGTCAATTATAATGTGTTATGAGCTACATCACGGGAGCTTCAAACGACCAAGCTTTCTGTGTCCGTTTCTAAAATACCCTAAAAAAAAAATCGTAGATCGTAAATCAGAAGTTCTGTGATAAAGTACCATAATTTCTCGACCTACTGTAAATGTTAAAATAAAAAAAAATTTTTAGCGGTGATACAATTCTGCTGCACGGTGTAGCCAGTAGTAAAATGTTCCTTGCAATAGGGAGCCGAACGAAACGTCGATACAGCGGCTGATTAAAAGCAATAAGCAGGGGTGGCCAGCTAATCCATCATTATTAACTGAAATCCCCGAGAGAAATCGGAGGCTCGTTGTACCGTGATTTTTCTTTACGATCAGCCAACAGACTTATTCCTGGCATAGGAAGGAATTGCTCGTCGCTTTCTGCGCTCTTAACGATTGCTGACATTGGTACCTGTCCGCGCTGATAAGAGATAAGCAACGACAGGAAAACGGTGCAGCTTCTGCGGCACAAACTCCCGCGAGAAGCTTATTCTTAGCTCGAAACAGAATCGATTTATCCCTTCTGCTCGTATGCTAGTTGATGCTGAGCCGTTGCGGCCCTCTGAAGTCATCGTTGCACAGAAAGAGAGAAAAAGAGAATCCGAGAGAAACCGGAGAGCGAAAGAGGAAAAAGAAAATAGAGGAGAGTTTAACGGCGTCCGAGAAAAACTATCGAATCGGGCGCAAAACAAGGTTACGGCAACGGTAAATGGAAGAATAATGAGGAGAGAAAATGAAACAGATGAAACGCGCCGGAATAATTATCACGAGTAAAATGTACGATTTGCTATGCTGACATGGTACACTTTCCCCACGGAGTAAATATAAAAGCAATTTAACCATTTCCTATCTAAGGCAGATTTTCTCAGTTTCTGTTCAAATCTCGTTTAAATGAGACGAGGCAAATACGATGCACGAACGCGTACCCCTTCGCATTCATTTTTCTATGTTTATTTAATTCCTGCGTGAATGTTGTCCTTCGGATACCCAACTATAGATTTTTTATTAAAATATACAATAACAAATTCAAGGCATCTAAATATTAGGTTTTTAGTTTTAATAAATATATACTAAAACGAATCGATAAATAATTGATTCCCGATAAGACGTCACACTTTTCGTCTTCTTAACTGAGAATGAGCATGGCATCTTACACGAAATAGATTTATTCTTGTATAATGAAAATTATTTATTTTAAAGGAATAGAATTTCGCATGTATTTTTTGGTACAAATGGAAACGGATTTGAGATAGAAATATTAACTATACTCTTATCTGCTCGAATATCAGTTATTTTCGGACGTCTAGATTTTGGAACAACTGAAACTCGGTCCAATATTTTTCCATATAGTAACCATTTTTAAAATGGTTGCCAGTATTTCCCGATAAGCTTTTCCTTTATTTTCCATAGATATATCAACTCTTCTCTCATCATTTGTTAACCACCCTTTTTCAGTCATATTTCTGTGCGAACATCAAGGAAAATAACGCGAATGTAACGCATAAACTAACAAATTAAGAAACACGAGACAATGAATGAATTTAAGTATGAATTTATAATAAAACACAAGTAATATGAAAATACATCTTAATAGCAGAGGGTAAAATAAGAAACTAAGATTTTTACTTACTTTTTGCTTACAAATTTAAGGTTATGTACTGTATAACAATTGAAACGTGCAAAGGAAAATGTTAACTAATATATAGGAAACAATTACAACCATTTTCTTGAACTTTGATGTTATTGTTGCCAGGATAATAAACTTTACATTCTACAAATAACTAACTGAATATTAATAATGCTTATCTTTACTTACTTCCGTGACCTACTGTAAGTGTTCCTCCACTGATAATAAAGAAAATACTTTTTTCCCAACAAGCCTCTTATATTATAGCCACGCCTAAAACATGATGGTGCATACGTAACAATAAAGTAAATTAAATTGTAGCTCCTACATTTCATAAAGCAATTTTAATTATAATCACGTCTAAAGTATGAGTGCGCCCACGTAACAATGTAACAAAACTAAATTGTAGATTTTAAATTTTATAAAGCAATCTTATTATCATATAATCATGTCTAAAGTTTGAATGCACCCATGTATCAATATAACAAAATTGAATTATTTTAATTATATTTTAATTAATTATTTTAATTAATTATTCTAACACTTTTATTATAGCCTAAAGTACGAGAAAGCCCACGTAACAACATAGTAAATCCAACAGTATACACCTAATTTTATAAAACTTGTCGCTACAAGTGTCAAGATTTTACTTCGATCCAGACACTTTCCATAATAGCATTTGCCTTAACGGTTCCAAATGAAATCTGATGGCAGGAGTACAAAAGGGTTGCAGCTACCCTATACATCCACGCCGCTAATAAATACAGCTGACCCTGTTGCGCAAAATATCGGCCACATTATAGGCACAAATCGGATTAACAGTCGTGGAATCAGAACTCACAGTGCAACATACAACTTGTGTCCGTCTGGTATCGAACGTTCAAATGTGATGCAGCTAGTGATAGTTCGTATATGAAAATCGAACCTGCGTAAAATGAATACTTTAATGCTATTAACGGAGGCGTGGTGTTATAAATGTAGGTCGGTATTAAGCATCATGATGGCAAACAAAAGATGATTTAAAATTGAAATTTCTCTGATTATTAATAACTTTAGCCATGGATGGATTTCCAGATGTTCATCACATTCACCTAAAACAGAGGCATCCGCACCACATTATACGGCATCAAACTTCATCTGTTTAACCATCTGTTTTCACATAATTAACAATTCGTTTTGCTCGACTTGTGCAGCCAGCATAAGTAAGTTTAACATTTCAATCATACTAACAACTACAGTGGCTCACAAAAGTTTTCGGACACTCTTTAAATCTAAATAATTTTATTAAAATTGAATCAAACGACTTGACTTTTCTGGAACAACTAGAAGCATTGATTTACCGAATGATACGCAAAAATAATTTCAAAATAATTCTCAATAGCAGAAATTACACGAAAGAGATTAGAAAAATATTTTTATTTCAACTTATCACGAAAATTTTGTCTTAATTGTACAAAACATTTATATAACTAAAAAAGAGGAAGTTTTTCACAATTTTCGATGGCAAGTAGCTCGTCTGTCCGTCGATCGATTTCAATGAACTTTTCTGAATATGTACAATTATCATAGGTCTGCAATATGAATTCTTAAAATTTTTCGAACGTGGCTCAAATGAAAAGTATTAAAAAATTTTAACCTTAAATTTTAAACTTTTTCAAAATCCTTTTCGTTTATCATTTAGTAAAACAGTGCATCTAATTGCTCGAGAATAGTCAAGACGTTTGGTCCAATCTTAAAAAAGGTATTTAGATTTAAAGAATGTCTAAATACTTTCATGATACTCAATACTTAGAAATTTGTTTGATACATAATCCTTCACAAAATTTTAAAACCATTACGCTGATAGAATCGCGTGCATAGAGCAGTAGAATCGATAGATTATGAGCAAACGTGTCGTATAGTTCCTGCACATAAGTACGTTTGTTTGTAGAACGAACAAACTCGATTTTCTCAAAATTTCATTCTTGGAAGCTCAGACAAAAAAGTTTAAAAGCATTATTTCTTAATTTCTCTTATAATTTCAAGCAACTGAAATTTTTATTAAAAAAATTGTCGCATATCGTCTGATAAGCTAGCTCTTCTATTATCCAAGAAAAATTCAAGTTGCTTGGTCCAATTTTAAATAAGTTAATTAGATTTCAAGAGTGTCCGAATACTGTCGTGAGCCTCTGTAAATGCATAACACATATTTAGCGATATTTCATTTCGCATCAGTGTACACGTTGATTTTAATTAACATCGGCAATTGCACAGATGAATAAGAATAATAGCATTGGTCCGGATTGTTTATTACCACGCGCTTCATCGGGCACGCTAAATCAGCATATTCTGGGAAGGTCGGTCAGCCCGTGGACTGATGTCATAGGCTTCGTGACACGTGTTCGTTCTTCCTTGATTCACTGCAGCAATGCAGCGTAAGCTTATTCAAGGGCAGGGACCCAACATAAAATCGAACTCCCACGAGGTCAGAGGGCTGTTTCGATGTCAAATCACGAAGCGCGTGATGAGTTTTCGATTTATCTCTTTGCGCTCGAACGACGACTCTGAGGCGTCAGTAAAAATTGCAACACCATTTTACAAAACAGTATTCGTATTACCAAATTCGCCTGTATTCTATAAATTGCTAGATATTCAACTGTTGAACAAGGAAATTTTAAATTTTAATTTCAAAATCGGGACATTTTTTGACATACAATAATTCCATTGTTCGTGGTTCATTTCCTTTCGTGCATATAAAGTTTAGTATTATTTGTATGTGCAACACTTCAATTTATTAATATTTAATCTTTCCTTTTGTCGGTCAAGGTACATGTGTTAAATAAGAAAAATGTTAAGATAGTTTTCCAAAGCTAAAATACAATTGAAAATCAAACATGGAATGCTATTGTACTCGTTGACAGAAAGTTGCGCCATTGTTTGCAATGTTTCTGTAGAAACCGATATTTATGTATGTTAAACGTAAGAAAACAACTCGAAACTTGTAGGTAACCTCAAAACGCTTTAGAACGTATTATTTTCTCCGCTTAAAATCACCATTCAATTGAAATAACATTTTGAAGCCCGCATTATAATTGTTTTCTTCCATTATTCATAACTGAAACATTTTTAGATCCTTCCAAATAATTCTCAAGTTTTATAATAACACAATAGTAAACAGCAATAAGTACATTTACGAAATACTGTACTTAAAGTAGCTTGTAGTTTATTTATTAGAAAAGAAGCTGGCAAGACAAGTAAGTTTAAATTGCCACTGGTTCAAGGCAATAACGCTCTAATTTACGACTGTAGATTCCATGTACTTCGCATTTGCAAATTACATTTATTGCTCTAAACGCCCTTAGCAAAAGGGTTAAGAGGATAGTTATTGCGCAACCTCGAGGAAGAGGATAGTAACTTCATGACAACACAGTGTAAGAAATGCGACGTCTCAATGAAGAAAGTGTGAAGGTTGAGAAAAGATTCGTCGAGTGTGTAGTCACTGCCTGTCTCAGTGCGCAACGCTGCAATAGTGAGCTATACAAAAGCACATATCCAAACCTTGTGCATTTAGACTCTTCGTCCCTTCCAGACCGCGATGGTGAGAGGTTCGGTATACCAGGTGTATGCATAAGTTCTTTCCGGTTTGACTAAGAGGTGGCGCCAGTGAAAAGTACGCAGCGTATTAATTTGACACATATACCATTTTGTTCGTCTAACATAAAACTACAAACACACATAAGTTGAGTCTGCCAAGAACTGGCGTCTTTGTTTTATCGTTCAGTAATCATGTCGAGTTTTGTGCCTGAAAAAGAACATTTGCGGCACGCATTGCTTTTCTTATTTCATCAAAAGAAAAAGGCTGTCGAAAGTCATCGTTTGTTGGTAGAAACATATGGTGAACACGCTCCATCGATTAGAACATGTGAGACATGGTTTCGACAATTTAAAAGTGGTGATTTCAATGTGAAAGACAGTGAGCGCTCTGGTAGACCACAAAAATGCGAAGACGAGCAATTGCAGGAGTTATTGGATGATGACCCAACTCAAACTCAGCGGCAATTAGCAGAAGCATTACAAGTATCACAAGAAACAATCAGCAGACGTTTACGAGCAATGGGAAAGATCAACAAACTCGGTAAATGGGTCCCACACAATTTGAATGAACGTCAAATGGAAAATCGCAAAGTCACTTGTGAAATGCTGCTTCAACGCTACGAAAGGAAATCCTTTTTGTATCGAATTGTGACGGGTGACGAAAAATGGATTTATTTTGAAAACCCAAAGCGGAAAAAATCATGGCTTTCACATGGCGAAGCCGGTCCATCAACACCAAGACCAAATCGCTTCGGCAAGAAGACCATGCTCTGTGTCTGGTGGGATCAGACCGGTATTGTGTATTATGAACTTTTGAAACCCGGAGAAACTGTTAATACACAACGCTATCGCCAACAAATGATTAATTTAAACGACGCATTAATTGAAAGACGACCGGAATGGGCCAAAAGACATGGCAAAGTGATTTTGTTACACGACAATGCGCCGTCTCACACAGCAAAACAAGTGAAAGACACTATGAAATCGCTTGGATGGGACATCCTACCACACCCGCCGTACTCCCCAGACCTGGCACCATCTGACTATCACCTCTTCGCGTCAATGGGGCACGCGCTCGCAGAGCAGCACTTCAGCAATTTCGAGGAAGTTGGAAAATGGCTCGACGAATGGTTTGCCGCAAAAGACAAGCAGTTTTTCTGGCATGGTATTCATAAATTACCTGAAAGATGGACGAAATGTGTAGAAACCGATGGCCAATATTTTGAATAAAAAAAAAATTAATTTCCCTTGAAAATTACGTGTTCTTTTTGATCAAAAAACCGGAAAAAACTTATGCATACACCTAGTAGTCGACTCTCGTGTGAGCGAACGATCTTGAGAATGTATCTCGAGAAAGAGGTAGTTGGCCAATCAGCTGATGGGCACGGATCCTTGTTTAACGAGCGTACACAATACGCCGCAAGATGAGACTCCATTACAGTTCTTGCGGCAGTAATTCAGTAAAACTGTTTGATGCGAACTAACATGAGCTAAATGCCTCCGTGTAGCGTGTATTTGTGAATAAGAGTTACGATCAGTTCAAACAATCGCGAGTAGCGAAGACATGCCGCAGGATGTTTACCTTCGTGAGTGAGGGCTAATTGAACGAGTCTACTTCCAACTGGAATAACTCCTCAGTGAACAGGGTCAGTCTGTTAAAACCGTGAGTTGCGGGCAGAGTTGAGTCGGAGTTTGAGCTTGTGTGCGTAGAACGTTAATCGAGTGGTCTTAATCCAAAATATCCTTACCCCTTCCAAGTGGTAAGGTGAAATTAATCTGGCCGGTGATATGTCAGGAATGTTTCTCAACCGTAACAGTATTACTAGCGTGAAACGTGGATGAGTTTCGAATGATAGTCGATTTTCGATGCGACTGCAAAAAGTGACACGCGCTTGGATAAAAGGCTAGTGCACGCGTTTGCTCCTATGGTGGTTAATCCCTGATAGTCTCGTTCACCATAGCTGACGAGGTTCAAGTTGAAATGTTGGATGTGCCAGGAACATGTATGCAATGAGCTTATGACGGCTCTTTATCTTTTACACTCGCCAACAGATGGATAATAGGATAACACTTTCCCGCTAGTACTTGATCCGTCTCTGATTCATATATGTTAGCGACAGTTTGTTTTTGGGAGAAATCGAAGGCAGAGATAACCCGAGGCTAGTCCGCTTTCGATTATTTTATGGCAGGGTCGAAGGTTCGGTGTAACAAGTAATATCAAGTAATATATGTATACAAGTAACGTCATCTTGCTGGTTGGCGGTAAGTTAACGGTAATCGAAATTACTACTGCATTGAAAAATTAAACTGCATCCAAGAAGCCATGAAGTTCCATTGTCGAGTAATTTCCTGTATTAAGCCAACCGTGGTATTAAAAATCTGGCGTTGTTCTAAAATCAGCGCACAATGGTGGGGATGATTTTATGGCCTAATTGTCCAACAAGACTGTGAGGACCATCGACGGCTGCGCCGTAGGGTCTTCTTTTGGCCAGATACCGATTGCAGGGAAATACGACCTTTTCAGACGCCACTCGAATGGGATTGTCACGTTTCTCGAATTAATCAGTCGGAGACAATTTGCAAACAAATGCTTTCGAACAGGCTGTTCCTAAACACGGACGGAACAGTAACTTGGTGACGAAAATGTGTTAATGATGGCGAATCAATGTGGGCAATTCCAAAATATTGAGCAGTCGGTATGCATGCGGTCGTGTATCGACTACCCCGAAGTTATTGAGCTAGAATCGTTGAATACAACCCTCATTTTGGTGGTTGCTTTGTCGGGTGTGAGAACACTATGATGAGGAAAATAATGCCCTGACGTAAGGCAATTCATTGTAGATTACATAACTGAGTTGAGAGGCGAATCGCGTGGTGTCCGTTGCACGATCAAAAATGGCGGAGCTTCGTGTCGACGGTGGCGAGGTGCGAACGAGAATGGGCCTTTCTCATCGTACTGAAGAATATTCAAAATACGTAATCAATCCTGTTTTGAATGACACGTAATTTTACATTAATTATTTTTTATAAACGAACGTATTAGGAAATATACAAAGCTCATCTGCATAGTTTTTAAATTTTAAATTAAATTGTTATAGAGTTTTTAATATATTGATCGATGCAACTATTCATTTTCTGTTACAAGATATTAAGTACTTGCAATTAAAATTCGAAACTTTAAACATGAATCACACTTTTTATATAGAAGAAAGATTGCTTATATCGAATTATATGTATACCCCACTTCTAAATGTCAAAGTACCATGTAAAAAAAAAACGAATTACTTCTGCATTAAGATTGTTCATAATTAAATTTTTGCCAGTATCAAATATTAATTATATTGTCGATTAAATATTTCCTTGAATTATCCACTTGCGTGTATAAATTAATGAGAAACCGTAGCAGTGTGCAAAGAAATAACAGTGTTAAATTGAATGCATAATTTAATTAAACAGAAATAAACAGGAACGTTACATTACAAAGAAAACCGTAAGAGTAAAAATATTTTTAACTACATGTACGTGTACTCGCAAAGGCAGTTATTAATTCTCTTTATTCCACAAAGACGCTTTATAATGCTTCTACGTAAAAAGTTCTGCTCTGCTATTTTTCATGCAATGTTCTAGTATCTGAAAAAGACGAACTTAAAGGGAAAAGTTCTTTGTGCAGTGACGCATTGTTGAAGCAAGAAAAAATGATTCGTTCCGCTCAAAAACCGGTAATTTACAAAGTGATTTTTACATCACATTTTATGTGACATTTTTTAAATAAGGAGCGTTTTTTAATTGGTTGTAGGAGTGATGGAACCAGTGTGCCTGAAGGAGTGTGCCTTACATTTTACAATACATTTTGCAATTTATTAATTTAATAGAGCTGGCAATTTCCTTGAATCTTGTCTAATTTTTTCAGTGAAGAAACAGAAAAATTACTTTAAATATTTAAACAGTAGTATATACACGTTATATATTTAAAAATTTATTTTATCAATTCTAGCAACGCTCTTCGAAAGCATAATTACATAAAAACATGTACTTTGTAATTTAAAGCTATGCTTATCAGAATTATAACGCCATTTGGCAAATATTCTGTATTCCTGTACCTTGTTCTATGAAACAACATTTGTAGTTACTTAATTATCGAATTTTAGAATAGGTTTCACATTGTACTTACTAAATACTACAATTTGATTAAAATACATCGATTTTAATACAAAAACAGTAGATGAAAATAATTGAGAAAAATATTTATATTATCTTGACAAACGAAAAAAGGAACAGTAAAATAAAAATTTAATTTCATTTAGAATATTTGGTCCGTTATAATTTGATGTGTTCAGAAAATGCATAGAAACTATGTTTGCTGAAGAAGTACCAGAAAACGACTGACAATTTAAGTAGAAAAATACGGAATGAACATATTTATATTTGCTTACTGTAGTTACCATCGGCGAAGTATAATAACAGTTTAAAATTGCGCTCATGCAAATATTTTCCTTCGGTTATATGTTGCATATACTCGAGGGATGCATGATGTTTTATCAGGTAGTCAAATCCGTACTTAGCAATGAGCTTGTATTTAACTTTACCCTCGGTAGAGTAGAAGTTGACAAGTAATTAACTGTTATATATGATACGGTAACTTACTTTGGTACACAGGGAAAATTATCGAGCATTTCTCTATCGCACTTTTTTCTCTCTATCTTCGCTTTCGTCGTGAGATAGAAACGTGAAAATACAACAATATCTAAAACTAAAATTTAGAAACATATTTTCTTATAAATAACCGTTGAATTGTACTCGAATAAATGAGACAACTTGGAAACGATATGCTCAACCCTATCAGTGCACTTGCCAAAAGCGATTGTTCTACTCTAACTTATACATTTTTAATAATGTCAACCCTTAGCACTCTAATGGCTCCTCTGATGCGACACTAAAAATTATCAGACTGTTATTTAAAACAATTTTTACGTCACTAAGCATCTATGAATATGTTAATTTAAGGGACGATAAGATCCTGTAGAATTTTATAATAATAATTATTGTACTAAATTTTTATACACTAATCTAATTACAATTATTATTTTATTGGGGCGATATTTTCCTTTTTCTCTAAATTATTATTAATCCAAAATAATTTTTAGATGGTATTACCGTATTTAACAAGTTCACGTAATGAATTAATACAAAAGATTAATAATGCATTCAATGAAATGAAACAGAATAGAAACAAAATTCGCTGTCAATCATGTATTGTCAAGAACGACAGACATTTTGAAATGAAGTATTAATTAACTCTGGAAATGACGATTCAAGTAGTAAATACATTGATTTATTTAAGCCAATGCTCGCAGTAACAGTAAGTCGGTTACTATTCCTATATTATTTGAATTCCATAATTCTATTATAACTTTTTAATAAAGCTCCATGTGATCTATGTTTGCACAACGTTATTTTCTTATTTAGTGCCATAGAATGTACGGACAAAGTTTGATCCTTAAACACTGGGACACCCTGATTCTGATTGAATTTGATTCAGATGATAAAACTAAAGTCCACAGAAATTTGTCTAAAACACCGTTTTGGGATAGTATTGAAAAAAATATTATTTATAATTTGATAAATAGTACGTAACTGTGTCTGCAAGATGTAATACTACAGATGGTGGACGAACAAATGATTAAAAGTCCATGTTTTTTAATAAAATGTATAGTCGTTCGAAAACTATTGTGGCTTTCGCATCTTCGATGTTTGCAAAAAATATTTTATAGCTATTATTAACATTGCTATATCATTCTCAAATATGACAGGTACAATCAGCATACTTGCAATATACTATTACAATAAAAATATTATGAAATTCGTAAGCTATATAAATTTTATTAAAGCCCCAATCACTCAATAGAAAACCGTTCAAATACTCTCGTAGTTCACTACTAAAGGGTTCTCCAATAAGAACGGGTCGATGTTGAAATGGAATAAAACAAACTATATGTGAGATATCTACGAAATTTTTTATCTCAAAAGGCCATGTATGCCGATATATACGGAATATGGCATCGTTCAAATGTCCGCCAAGGCTTCGCACGGTGGCACGGATCCGAGAGGCCCAATTTTCAATGACTCTGCCGCATAGATTCGGCTGAATCGATTGCTGCTTATTGGCATAGACCTGGGACTTCAGAAAAGCCCACAAGAAAAAGTCTAGTGGGATGAATTCACACGATCTTGGTGACCAATTTACGTCACCTCCACGAGAGATAACCATACCCTGAAATCGTTCATGCAGAATGTCCATCGCGTCGTTCACTGTGTGGCTCGTAGCGTCGTCCTGCTGGAACCACATATCGTCCACGTCCATATCGTTCAATTCGGGCCAAAACAAATTGGTTATCATCGATCTGTAGCGCTCGCCGTTGACGGTGACAGCCTCACCAACGTTGTTTTGGAAAAAGTACGGACCAATGACGCTGCCGGTCCAAAAGCCGCACCAAACAGTAACTTTTTGTGGATGCATTGCCACCTGGTGTGCCTCTTGTGAGTTGGCGTCGTCCCATATACAGCAATTTTGCTTGTTAACACTTTACCGACCGGCAATTGTATCAGAATCTTTTGAGGTCCACAGTCCATGATTGAAAACTCTTCAACCGATCTTTCAACGCTGACAGGAATTTTGATTGAGAATCCTCAAGGCATCTTCAGTAACGTTATTTAATAATCTCGTTGCAAACTACAATGTAAAAGTAGTTTTTTAAACTTCATTCTGTTAAGAGCAATTATTGAAAGTCCTATTAATAGGCTTCCAGTCGGTTAAGTGTTAACATAGCCATTCATCCAAAAATGCGCCTAGTCGCTAAAGATGATTTTTCGGCCAAAATTCGAGTCCTCTTCCAAACGGCTCCGAAGCCCAGTCAGCGAACAAACGGCGCTGTCTATGCCATTAATTTTGAGCTCCTGGGTCAGTTGAGTCTTATACGGGTGTAGGCCCAAGTCCAGACGCAAAATTCGCCAAGTTGACTGCCTCGGGTTCTCGTGTACACTTTCACGGACAGCGGCGATGTTCTCGGACGATCTGACGTTCCTTTGACGTACGTGTGCTGGCTGATCGTTTACCGAACTGGTCGTCTCGAATTTTGGCGTCAAACGTTGCAAAATCGACTTTGAAAGGCCACCGCGTCTGCCGTAACATGGGTGCAACGCGCGCAATGTTTGCTCCAACGAACACTCATTTTGATAATAAAGTATTATCATTTAGACGTGCTGCTCAATCGTATAACTTGCCATGGTGATTTGGCATTACTGACAGAATTACGAACAGATTTGGCAAACGTCGCCAAAACAACATGGCCGTCACAGACTGTCAACATCGCCCCGTCCCTATTGGAAAACTCTATATATGCCCTGTCAAGAGCCCCTGAGGGCGGTACGGCCGAACTGGGTTTCTCACGAAAATCCGTTGATATTTTCCAGCCGTTCCTGGCTCGTAAAGCAATAAATTTGTTAAGGAGGTACCAGGAGACCTTCTAAAAAATTACACCACATATATCGATCGCAGCGTATACCCAGACTGAAATTGGAGCTGCCGACGCGACAAAAGGTGTCTTATTATGGTTACTGGCGTGTGTTTTTTTCAGATTCTTCGGATTACACAAACATGTCGAAAAAAGTTAAAAATTGTAGAAATATTAGAGAGACAAATATTTCATAAATTCAATAGAAAGCTATTGTCAAAAGCATTGTTCTTAATTTTTCGGTTTTTGTCAATAAATTGCATTTATACATGATAAAATAGAAATCGACTGTTTCCTGTATTTCGTTACTTTTTGTTTAAATATGTTATTGCACAATATTGAATAATTGAACAACTCTGTCGACTGGTATGAATTTAATGAAGCATTTAATTTGGATGAATTTTATGTTCAATGATCAGTTTAATTTGGATTCACGTTTTAACCCCTTATCAGGCTATACAATGAAATTTTCCACATAAGTGGCACATTTTGTGTCTTCCTGTAGGATCTGTTTCTTGAAAAAAAATGGTTCTCGTTAAAATACAGGAAACATTAACAGCTAAGTATGTCGATAACAGAAACATAAAAAAATAAGCCCATCAAGATTCTATTAGACACGGCATGATGTAAAATTTTATTTGCATACCAGTGGAACACTCGTGCTATTTGAATGTAAATACTGCAACAGGTAATGTATACGTGTTCTGCAACGTTTACGTAGAAATAATTTGTTGCAGTCACGAAATCAACATGTTTCGTGCTCATAGATCTTTGCAACGAGATGCTATCTGAAAGTGTTGGAAGACTGGAAATAGTTCTCATAATTACATTTTATTTGTTAACATGTAAATAACTCGATATAACCAGTTTATATTAATGCTTGATACAGCATTATGATAAATATTGTACAAAAATAATTTCATTATCGAGATACACGTTCAATAACTTCATTTTACGTGAAATTGAAGGTATTTGGAAATGGTAAAAATGTTTTATGAATAATTTGTTAAATAAAAACATGGTCCACTGATTTATGAATGCTCACATCTCTTGTAAAGTCAACTTCATTTTCAGATGTTTTCAATTTAATTTTAATAACATTATCTTTCGGAGTGCAGGGTTGTTTGGAGGACACACTAAAACATATATGTCTCTAAATGTATATTTTCAACTATACATTGCAATAGGAAACAATATATATTCGATATATAAAAAGCAATGCTAGCAGTATACTGACTAATCGATACAATTCAAATTATGTATTAAAAACATGTTTTACGTTTGCACAATTATCACTAAGTTTACGAGAAGCGTAAAAGTGACACATTTTATTATCTTTTATTTACGATTATTGAAATTGCAAAAGTGTATTCATGAGAAATGAATTAAGAGATTTATTTCGTTGCGTATGTATTATAAAAAAAATCGCTAAAAATTTTAATCGATACATTTTTGTTATTTTTATACAATAATGCAAAATAGCATCTTTTAATACTACGTAAATTTAGTGTTAAAGATATTCGAAGGTCATAATTAAATAAGGCACCCTGTATGCTTACAGAGACATTTTTCGAGATGTCGGGTAATTTTACGAGATCGATTCAATATGTTACAGCGACAAAAGAGATTTCTGTGGACATACCTCTGAAAAGTATGAATTTTATAGTTGTAACCGGCTTTTGTTCCGTGAAAGAACCGCCAGAAACGCTTGAAGAGGAGTTACCGCATTAGAGCAGAGTACGTTTCTTCGTCTTTTATTTTACCTTGACCTATAACCTCAAAGCTACTTTTGTTATACGTATTATGTGTCGATTGCCACGAAAGTGGTCCAAGTCATACATACATTACTCTCTGCTCAACGTAGTTTAACAGTTTAATTTTCTATTGCTTTGCAACACCCATTGGTGTAATACAGGATGGTCCAATAATTTTGAGCTGCTTCAACATTTTCACTTTTTGCAATCATATGAAAAAACTGATACAAACAAAACTTGCATATCAGAGAAAGAAAAATACTCAGATACAAACATTTTTTTATATGACTGAAAACGTATCGAAAATTTAAAGGTTACCTTGATTTTTTTAATTGGATCACCTAATTTTTGTATCCTGAATCGATAAGAGTATTTTTAGATTTCAAAAGAAATCTACTACTATATTTTGTCATATGGAATTATACATATAATGTAATTGTATATTTTCAACGATTTTAATCAGGTGATAGTACAGCTCGAGATGAATCCAAAACTGTATATTTTGTCTTTTGCGAGATCTTAAATACTAACTCTGCCTAAAAATTAATTTGAATGGCAAATGGCACAAAATGGCGTAAATGGGTTCTCAAGCAGGCCCAGGTCGAAACGCTGCCTTCCTTTTCTCCTTCATCTCACTTTTTCAGCCGCTGCCAAAAGTTCACACTGACTACTCAGTTCAACATTAGCTAGACCTAAACCTAGTCCAGTGTAAATGTAAACACGTTGCGTGTGCCTTAGACGGCCATAAACCGTACACAGCTGAGATCTGCCCCATGAAATGAAGGTTATTAACGAGCATGGGTTAAACGAAAGGTTGATCCAGAACCACCAGGCTACGTACAAGCTGGCGAGGTTCCAGGAGCACAAACATAATGATTGAAACTATCATTAATGGATCGACCGTCTAGCGAAAGTTCTTGAACTTGCCATTGGTGAACATGGAAGAGCTTGGGCTTCCAAGTTTTGGGACACCAAATACTTGGGTATTTAGTAGTTACAATTAGGATAGTGGTCAAAGGAAGGTATAAATAGTGGTGATAGATTAATCGCTCTGACCTTATCCTCAATCCTCAGGACATTAATCAACGACCACATGAGAAACATCGAAATATGGAGCAGTTGTCCTTTGTCGTTGGAACGAGAAACTTATCAAGCGACATTTACAGCTTATAAATAATTACATTGTACTTATTCACTACTTTTAAAATTTTTTCCCTAAAGTTAGTAGATTAATTTATCTATTAGTAGTAAAAAGGAGTTGGTGGTTTAAAGTTTAATTGCGTTAGAATCATATACTAAAGCGGAAAACTTAAACTGATAGAAAAACTAGTTCTTTAACGTCACCGCTTGTAATAGAACCTGCAATTCTTTTCTGCGATTCAAACAATGTTTTGTAAAGAAATGTATGAACAGTAGACAGAAATTCATGAACAACAGAATTTTTTCGCTTATTTTTTACGTCAATCGCCCTCCCTGTCTATTTAACCTTCTCTCAAAACTGCCAGTACCGGTTGAATGGTTGGTTTCATAAGTGCGCTATTCGGCTTCGTCAAATTTGCCGAATCGTCCTTTATGAAAGAGGGCAATTACTTGCTATTTTAATTGCAAACCAACGTCACTTGCGCATTGCCTTTCCATTAACCTGATTCTTTTTGTGAAACTATTTATTCGTACAACAAGAAATATCAGCTATTCTCACTTTCTTCTGAATACGGATTTTATGCATTCCTCGTAAAATAAACGTGCAAAATATACAACAGCAAAACGTTTAAAGTGATTTAATGAAACGGTTATTTTTCTTTTTAACCAGTTATTTGTCGTCGCTTTAATAACATGTACCTAATCTTTTCATCTTCCTGTTATACCTTAAATTTTTGAATAAATTATAATTTTCTCTTTCACTCATGTACACAGATTATTATCCTTCATTTCGACTTAGAGAAAATAGAATAATTTATTTATTAAATTTTTCTTTACTAAATATTTATTTAATATTCAACGAAACGAATTTAAATGACGAGGAAGCAACCGTAAACTCATTTTCATCGAATTTTCAGTTCAGCCGTTATGATTCAATAGAGAAAGGTTGACACTTCATTTTAGGCGTCAGTAAAACCATAAATTTCCGAAAAATCCTTTAAGCCACGTTCATATATCACCAAAGATCACTAAACAGACCAAGTTTCAACGAAATCCAAAAAAATACACCGAAAAATATTGGATTCCGTGCGAAATGGTCGAAACAACAATAAACGAAGAGTTACATTTTTCGTAAAAATATCCCAGCGAGTAATAAACAAAGAAGAGTAACAATTTTCGTAAAAATATCCAAACGAGTACTAAACGATGAGTAACATTTTTCGTAAAAATATCTGCAATCCGAATTCATGTAAAAAGTGTCTTTAGCACTTGAACGCGTGACGATAGTATCACTTTCGTTCCTGTGCTGCTCGATTATCGAACCGCGCACGTTGTTAAAACAGTAAACGCGCCTGGCGCATTCTCCACACACGGTACCGCATTGCACGAAGCGCTCGCAGCCTGCATACCTTTTATGCAGGTTTGGAAAGTAATTTTTATGCTCTCAAAACCGGATGCAAAATTATATTGTAGCATGGCATTCCTAACAAATACAAAGTGACGAACGCAATTTCATACCTTCTGTAAAAAAGTCAATCTTGCTAACACTGGGACTGCGATAAACGAAGAAAAACGTCGCATTAAAACACGTTGATCTCATATTCAGTAAATAATAAACGCATATTTGTGAAAAATGATTAACGACATTAATTTTTGCATTTAAGCGAAAATGTATGGAAAATACGGTCATATCATTCTGAAATAGTTGAAATTATTACAAACAAAAAAGTTCTAGTTAGCTGCAATTATTAACAATCAAAATTCTGCTAAAAGTTAATAAGAAATTAGAAACAAGTTGTCTGAACTGTTCCGTATTTTTAGTGTAAATTAAACTTTGTACTTTGCTATAGAGATCACAGCAGAACATTGCTTTAGTACATATTTTAATATTTATTACAACAGACTGCATAATAATAATAATTAATGAAATAGTGGAATCATACAATTTGTAAGAATAGTCACTGGAATTATTGCTTTAGTATGTTAATTCTGAACGTTTAACACTAGAACTACCGAACAATAAATCCAACGGTATACATTGCTTTGTAATAATAACGAGACTGCATCTATTAAAACTTCATACAATTTTTATTGTAAGGTATACGTCATTAACAAAAGTACAAGCGAAAATTTCTGATGAAAACATTTTTATAACTTCAATAATTAACAAAATGACTGGTTTGGTAGTTCTAGTGTTAATATAGTACAGTTGCCTGAATGCAGGAGTATATTCACCATTGCTGTTTTATTTACGACATTTAAATCCCTGTATAAATATAACGTTTCTAATTATTTGTTTTACATTTCCTTGTTGCTGTGAAAGAAATAAAATGGAGAGTTTGTATCTTTGTCTGTATACGATCGTAATACCTCTAGAGAAAATCATTTTTCATTGCAGTAACCTACTTATCAACATTAACACAATTTCAGTCGCTCGATTCCTTCAGTTCGAAAGTTTCTGGATTACGCTTTCTGCATTATAATAACATTCGCAGTATTTCTAATCGACGAAGTTTCAGCACAAGTTTACTTCGTTAGACAAGAATGCCTGGTAGTTTAATACATCTTGCAATCGGGAAGCAGCGTAAACAATCGAATAGAAAAAGATTGTTTGTGAAAAAGTGATCATGTAAGATAACCGTGAACTCACTTGTAGTTTAACAGAAACGCTTTTTTTGTAGCAGCCACAAATGGATTACTAGGAATGAAAGAAAATGTTGTTTACACAATATAGCATCGAGCTACCAATTCGTTCCAATTTAACTAGATTTGTAAACAGAACTAATCGTTTGTTTTATTTTCTTTTTTACCGAATTTCTTAAACATCTTTCTCGAAAACATGACGTTATTGTTATTACATTTCCGTATTAAATTTTTAAAATGTAAAAGATATCATAACAAAAACACAGACACTAAACCTATTCCACAGTTTTCATTATTACGAGCAATTAATTAGTTACCTCTTATACATAACATTTTTAATTCTATTTTTCACTTTTAACCGTTTATTATTATATCTTAATTTCATGTCTGCACATTTTATTTCGCATTGAAACCTTTCTATGGTGTTTTCAACGCGTTAATTTGTTTCATCATCTTGTATACAACACATTTTCAATTCTCTACTCCATTTTCATGCGTTTATTCTTATACCTTAATTTTATTTCTGCACTTTTCATTTTGCGTTATAAGCATTCCATGCTTTCTTTAACTCGTGAATTTGTTTTGTATTTCTTTACTATTCTTTATTTTGTTTATTAATTCACAAAAGGCTTTTTGTCACGGTACTATTTATTATTATTAAATGTATAACCCTTTTCTTATCATCGAAGCATACGTTACAAAGAAATTCAATCGCTTGCGTTTGAAGCTTTAAAATACGTTTTCATTCTCTATTAACACAATTTTGTTGAAGATGTTTATCAAATGTAATTCCTACACTGCATTGTATATTATTCAATGTCGTCTCTCATGGTTGCTTCTCGTATTTAGACGCGACAGCTTATCTTAATGAAGTTCTGTAATTACTGCCATAGCGCTAAGATTACAACATACTGAGCATGTTGTGGCTGAAAACATGCCACACGACGCTAACAACATCTATTACAATTATCTATAAAATCGCCGGAATGTTATATAAAGATATTTCTTAAGTAGAAACTGGATATCACTGTTTAACCCTTAACATGCGAAGAGACGTCACTCAAGGACCCCAGTATGTACATATTTTTCTTCAGACACAGAAAGAAATGATTAAAGTTAACCCTCTAACTTTCAAGTCACATGTTAACCCTTTGCACTCGAAGCTGTTTCAACTTGAAATCAACGCATTTCTTCTGACCTAGGATATTTTCATTCTACACGATTCATTTTATCTCATGCTTATAGGATATTTTACTATCACTCGTCCTTGAAACAGTTAAATTTTTAGGAATTTCAAAGGCACAAGCATAGCGATGTAAAAATTCTTTTAAATAATCTTTAAAAAGACTCTTTGCCAGAGTCTGGCAATTTTTAGTGGTGCTTCAGAGTCACCATTCGAGTGCAAAGGGTTAAACCCTTTGAAGTGACCCATTTTTGAAAACTATTTGACAGAGAAATTACAAGTGATATAGTTGACTATACGAATACATGT
This sequence comes from Agapostemon virescens, assembly GCA_028453745.1. Classification (NCBI taxonomy): domain Eukaryota; kingdom Metazoa; phylum Arthropoda; class Insecta; order Hymenoptera; family Halictidae; genus Agapostemon; species Agapostemon virescens. The sequence continues at coordinate 13,656,467 of CM052082.1, forward strand.
GCATTGCAATGTGAACCAACAAAGGGGTTCCAAAAATAAAATATTCCAAATGCAACGTACATCTGTGCTTAACGTCAAGTGCAAATTGTTTTATGGAATTTCACGCTTAAGCTTTTATGCACCAAAATGCAAATATCATAAGCCGTTGTTACTGCAAAGTGACAAAGTTACAAATATAATAAAATTGTTTAAACTGGTAAATTTTTCTTAATCTGCATATATAGGTTTGTAATTGTTAATTTTTCGTTGTATAAATTTTTTTTTTTGTATTTAAGAAAAGAAATTCGACCTATAAAGGGATAACAAACAGCTATGTATTCAACACAATGCGATAGGTTAATTGTAAACTAGTATAAATAAATGAATAAAACGATTGATCACAGCCACCTTTCGAAACGCTCCTGTTTGGAAAGTCTTTGGAAAGAAGAAAATATTTACGAAACTGAGCTTGAAGATACGATCTACGAGAGCCTGCAACATTTTTCTAGAGACTCTCTCACACAAATCGTTACACAGTATTGATCCTGTTTACTCGCTGAAACCCAGAAGGGCAAATTAATACCCGCCCTAGTGCGTATTCGAGTAAAGAGGGTAAATACCTTCGTCAATACATAAGTTTGTCCCGAGAGTGACGGATGACGGCTTGTACGGGCATTATGGGTTTACAATATGCCAATCGTTATTGACGACCACGAAAAAAGAACTAGCATATAGTATGTATGTAAAAATGATTTACCAATATATTAACTTCTTGGATCTATTTCTGCGGTACACTGAAAAATGTGGGAACAAATATAGGGTTGGCAAGTAAGTGATTGCAGATTTTGTCGATAGATGGCTTGTTGATAGATAGATGTTTAAAGCATCTACTTTATACTGTTTTCTTGTTGTTTGGACTTTCACCTTTAATTATTAGTAACAAAATTGCATCGTTGGTTATTTAATTTCGTTTCTATCCCAATACAAATTCATACCTTTCTTTCTTGATCAAGGCAAATTTTATTCTTTTGTAATCAATATTTAAGTATTCAAATAAATGTAGGAGTATCAAAAATATCAATATTTTTGTAACGTGTATGTACCAAAAGTTATAGTTTTCTTTGTAAAATTAGGAAGTGTAATAATACTTAACACACGTAAATTTTGGAAAATTTAAATTAATGATATTTGTTCCAGAAATTTCTAAGAATATATATGTATGTTTTTGTTAAAATATTTTTATAGTAAACAAAGTTCTGCAAAGCTTTTGTTCAAATTGACTACTGCACGAATACTTTTCACACTCACTGTACATCCGCAAGAGTCTCTCTCATCGCATGCTGCATCAATTTGAATATTCTATCTCACTCTATGATTCACATTCGAACCTCATTTTCAAAAAGAGAACTATCTCACAGAAATTAATGGAGCTTCAGAGTGACCATTCGAGTGCCAAGGGTTAATTCAACATGGAAAAATCGCGATACGCCCGTGTACCTTATCAAATATTTCGCGACGCGACAAAGTGGGTACGTAACTAACCCATGTACCGATGCGGTTAAGTAGAATTTCAAATGTCAACGGTCCCCAGCAATTTAATAAAGCGTCCGAGTATGCCTCGTGCACCTAACTTTATATTCTGCGTTCACACACTGACACGCTAGTTAGTGTTAGTTCTGACTCGTGTATATTTCGCGTTGTAAATACAGCCGGCGCTTGTCTCAAACTATTTCGTCACATCCTCCTAGCACTCCACAACTTGCTTCGTTCGAAACAATGATTCTGAATGCTCGGTGTTGGCGTACTGACACTGCACAGTCTAGGAGTCATTTGAGAAAACGAGAAATCAAATAAAACTCGTCTAGCGGAATCTATAAACTCAACTCAATGCCACATTATGGCGAGTTTAATTCTTTTAATGACGAACGACGATATAAAGCGGTGTCACTGCTGAATAAGCGAGGTAAATTCAGTGTTTAAAAGAACATTTATCCTCGGAAAGTTAAAAATTGTGGCAACGGAAACAGGAAGTCGAAAAACGTCAAATGAAACTGGTTAAACGATTCTGTTGAAAACATTCGTTCGCAACTTTCTCGAACAATGTGTGAAATAATTCCAAGTTGACTGAAGCTAGGCTTAACTTCGAGAATTTTATCTTGTACCTGGAACACGTTTACGAG
>CM052082.1:13687518-13702888 GCA_028453745.1 Agapostemon virescens
ATTGTGTAGTGTCTAAAATTAGCTGCCTAAAGGGAAATAAATCTTCAAGACTAAATTAAATTGCTTAATAATTTATTAACCCAGCTACGTATTCAAAGAGATCTTACTTGGCGATAAAATTGCGAGTAGGTGAAGAATGGTTTTAATCCAATGCATCTGTATATTGAACCAGTAAGCAATTGACACTTCCTGTAATTCGTAGGAATGGAAGTATAAAAGGAACTTTGCAGTTCAGTAACTTATTGCTTCTCGTCGTCGTCGGTCCTTTATACTAAAAATAGAGAGTACCTGGTTCAAATGAAATGTCGCAGATGGAACAAAGCGCAACCTCTATCCTTGTATCGCCACTCTCTTTAGCAATCTTGCCTTTTCGGAGGACGAAACAATTTCGTGACAATCACAGACTGCGTTGACAAATTGTCGAACCGTGGTAACAAGTTAAACGGTGCTCGTTGTTGCTTCCCTCCAAAGGACAATTTTCTAACCTCTGCTTAAAAGATTTTTGCAAATTCAGTATTCAAATAAAAAAATATATTGAATACAAATTAAGAACATTTGGTTTCGTCTGAAAAGAAAGGTATAATATTTACAATTGTTAAACTTTATTTAAAATCTTCAACCCGAGTCTGACTCGTCATAATATGACAAGAGGTTAATGAAGCTGCGCGAATAACTACGTGAATCATAGATGAGTATATTTCAAAGATATATAACAATTTCGAATAAAAGCATTTATAAGAATTCGAAAAACAAATGAACTTATAAGCGTTTGGATGCTGCAATTTGTATTTCATAAACACAATTTATAATATAATTATTATAATTATAATATTACAATCGAGCTGAAATTTGGCATACACAGTGCCTAAGCGTCCAGTTACTTGTAGCCACGGCTAGAAAAGAATCGACGAAACTAAATTTTTTGACCTTTTGCGGAGCTGAAATCGTGAATTGCTATTTCAGAATCGCCACTTTGGGAGTTGCCGGATTCCTCCGACAGAGAATCTTCCGTAATTCGACTCCGATCGACCTGGGAATTGGCATACAGTCTGTCTGTGTTATTGATACGAGGGGCACAATCTACGATAAACTAAGTGAGTAGTCTCGAAAACAATAGAGTTTTAATATTTCGTTAGAAAGAAATAATAATTTACTTGAAAATTGTATAATGACTTGTAGTTTTGCTGTCACTGTTATTGACAAAAACAGAACTTGCGCTTAAATAAATATAAATGGTTTTGACAGTAAAGTAACCTTTATTTGAATTCTACTATAATTCAATTTCCGAATTGGAAAAAGAAAACTTTTTATTAATATTGTCCATTCGAACGAGAATATTTTTCTGGAAATTATGAAATTCTTCCTAAAGTAGTACGCGTAAATAAAAATAGTACGTACCAAGAGAAAGAAAGATAAAATTGAGTAAACTCTAGAATGCAAGCCTAAATATTACTAAAAAATTTAATAAATTACTCTGCAATTTAGTTCCATCTTATTCGTCCATTTTAAATACAGTAAAGTTTTATATCCGATATTTCAAAACAATACCGGCACGGTTGGTATAAAAACTTTTCAGAAAAACGAAATTTCACATGTGATTGAACTTTATTAATTCAATTGTATGCATGCATTTTTGCCGCTCCAGTATACAGAGCTCGCAACGTTTTAAAACCCGTTTTCCAGATTTCCACGCTTTGCTGACTCTAGCATAGTTTTAAAATTTATAAATTCCCACATATTTACTAAGCGCGATAAATTTTAACCCATTATTATTAACTTTCTAAAATTTAATATAATAATGAAGACGTATCACAATGTTTTCATCGTTAATTCATTGTTGCATTGCTACAACGGGAGCGTTTCCCAAAACTGTGAGGGTTCCTGTTCCGAGTGGAGAATTTCACAAAACTCGTTTTGTTATTACTTTTAGCTCCTTTCGGAATGATGTTAGTAATAATAATAAATCTAAGTAGAACGAAAGCAGTGTGATAGAATGTAACGATCGCAAAGAATGGAAAGAGATTCAGCATTGAATGTCGTCTTTGCAGGGTTAAACGGTTTCTTTCAGCTATTTAAATCTCATGTTTTTTATTTTCATCGTTGAAAACTTGAACGAAAGTAGACCACCCGCGTAAAATCCAGTAAATAGAATGAATACAAGATTGTTGTGATCTACGTTTAGATCAGAAATTGGCTTAGCATTGTCGATGTACATATGTGCCACTATGATGCCATGCAGAAAATGCCATTGTTCGCTTTGAGACTTCCGTCGTATTCGCTGGAGCCCTTCGAGCAATCGTTCCATTATTTCTTTGTGAAACGAAACGTCAACAGTCTGCACGAAGCGCGCTTTGAGCTTGCGAATTTATGATAAATATACAGGTTTGGGAATACACTATCGAAATCAGATCCCACAAATTCCTACGCAATTCAAGATGAAACGAAGTTTTATCTTGCGCTGCAAAATTAAGCAAAGCCTTGGAATTCAGAATAACAAATACAAAATCTTTATGATAAAATGATTAACGAAAGACTGAGGAAAATATTATGGCATTTTAATAATAGCTAGCTTCTCAGGAAGTAATGTGACACGCGCTGTAATTTATTAATAATTGGTTAAAGAAGTTTAACGCAAGTAGACGGTCACTACGATGAATAATGTTCTTATTTTCACTGCTTAGGCTTTTCGTGATTTTAACAGACCTAACTGTTTATTGGTCTGACGTTTTGTGCAGGGAACATATTCGCACAGTCATGATGCATTAACTTTATGCATCAGTGCGAAAGTTTCAGATACGCATTTACTCTACTTAAAATAATACTGTAGTCTCAGCTAGCAGTTTCCTTATGTTGAAATTGAAAAATTGCCTGTACCAGTAGGTCTATGCAAAAGTAATTACCGTGCTTAACTTTGAAACAGTATAAATTATGTAAAAGATATTATCAGAGTCTGATATTGTTTTTCTAACAATTAACAAGTTCATCCTCTCCGGTAATTTTTAACAATTCGTTTATATTAGAGCAGGACAAAATGACTAAAGGCACCTTTAACGATTTCGTGAAGGATGAAAATCCTATTTCGTTAAAGCTCACCAAGATTCTTCATTCTACATTCCCATTTATTTTTTATTACTTCAAGAAAATTGAACAAAAGTTGACAATAGAAAAATAAAAGTTGATAAAAGAATGTTATAGGAAATCTAAATCACAATTAATTGAAAACTTGTTTGACAATAATTTTAGTGCACATCGTTTCGAGAAAATTTCACACAAGTTGACAACTATATATCCAAAGCAAAGTTTCTCAAATTGTTTTAACAAAAGAACGTTACATGAACTCTAAACAGCAGTTCCTTTAAAACTCGTTTGACAATCATTTCAGTGCACATTACTGAAATCAATTCAGTACCTCTCACGTTCCACTTGGCAATGGAAAATTGATATCCATTTTAAAAAATGGAAAACAATCTAGCAATCTCGAAAGTATAGAAAAATCTAATACAAGAGCGAGTGGTAGATCAAGTGATTCAATGAACCGCGTAACATGTGCGTGATCCAATTTTCGTTAAAGTTACTACTGAAGTGCTTACCAATGAGATTACAGTTACGTGCTTCACATCGTATTCGATAAATGTGGAGCACGCCGATGCATTCAATAAACCTTCAATTTTATTAACTATCCGACAATGAAGTCTGGGTCTATTTTCATCGAGAATATCGAAATTGTTGTTTATTCAGTCTGGTCCAGCACATTAATCGAATTAACACAACTGTTGAATTTAGAAAATTAAAAAATGGAAAATTAACGACAACAAGTAAACATTTTAACAAAGTACAAATTAAAAATAAACAAAGAAAAATTAATAAAGTAAAAATTTTGTGGTGCGCGAATATTTACTCTTTGCGCTACAACATCGTACCAGACTCGTAATGTAGATTGTAAATGTAGCCTAATAAATATGTATGTTATTAATTTCCTTTAAATCGGATTAATATTCTATTTGAAATAATATTCCATATTATAACATTCTAATTATTCTATATTATAAAAGTCTAACAAATATAAATATTAAGCCTTTCTTTTTCTGTGGAATCAATGTTATTCTTTTGTAAACAATATTTAAGCATTGCAGTAAATGTAAATTATCCTATCTCTTGTGTAACATTTTTAGTAATGAAGACGATTTTATAACTTTACATCTATTTGAGAACATATAAGCATACCATAATTATAAATTTTCTTTTTCTTTCAGCAAATTATAAAATGTATAGAAATTCTAATTGTTGGGGGATCTAACGTCTCCACTAATCACAATTTCACTTACTGTACTCTTAAATGTAATACAGAAGCGAGACGTATTAAGAAACAGTAGAGATCCTATGACCATAGCCAAATAGTTTCTCAATCACTTTAATTACGTTCGACATTATATTAAATTCGGTTATATAATAAAGCATAATGTTCTAACAAGTGTATAAAGTATATTATTATTCAATGGTCTCCTGAATATTCCTAACGAGTTATGCTCTCAGATACACGATAAGATTTTAAATTGAATAATTAACGATTCATAATCCTAACACTAATCACTGCAACCGCAAAATAAATCGTAGAGAAGAAGGTAAAAGTTACTCGCTGTATATATTTTAAACGACTACCTTTCCTGCAAGTTTCATACGAATTTACGTTTACACAGATTAGCACGTTCCTTCATAAGGCGACTGTTCCGCGTGTTTTTAAGTAGCCAGCATAATTCATGCTTCCAAAAGATTATTCCGAAAACTCTCCGCTTAAGAATGTATGTATATACACGCCACCTTCCATTTCACGGACGGTGTTAAATGTTAGTTTAGAGAGGAGATTCATCTCCACATAGGAACCGCTAATTAAAAGTCGTTTGAAAGCCGAAACCTCAAACAAAATCGCCGGCAACGAATTCCTCCAATCTGCTTAAAAGCTGTGAAAATACGCGGTCCTCGGATGGAATTAAAACGAGGAAAAAAGAAAGGTTGCCAGCTCACCTGATATAAAATGAACCACCGTAATTGCCACCTAGCCATGTCCGCGGTCCGCTTATGCAAATATCCTTTCATGGAACAATCCTGATGCGCCTTCTCCGAGAGCATAATGAGCTGCGAGTCGTTCACCCTCACTGGAACATACAATGAATATCGTACGTTGAAACACAAGCCAGCCATAATTGATTCCGCAACCGAATCACAATGTTAACTACCAATGTTCCGAGGCGTGTTGCGCTAACAGTTGTGCATCATTGTTCTCAAGTGGAAATTCATTCGACGCATTAGTCACGCGGCTGCACATTCGCCAGGGTATTACCTACACACTGAAAATTTCTCCATTGTGATCTCTCGCTTGACTAAATAAAATCGCTTCACGGTGAAGAGAATTATTTCCTCTATTTCCTTCAGAGCGTGACTCGGCTAAATGTGCCACCGAAATTACATGTAAACTATTTGGTATATGGAACTATGATTAAACCGAAAGTTGTATGGTATCGAGAACGGTATGCAACGTAATAATTAGCTTTCTATCGACATTTGAAAGTTACCTCGAGTTCTTCTATTATTGTAAAAGCTAAATTCTCCTTTAAATGTAACGCATTTCCATATATTATCCTTTTGGATGTATTCTTTTTTGCAAATGGTAATCTGGCTTCTACATGATGCATTTTTAATGCTAGTTTTCTTAAACATTGTTGATACTTAAATTTACCAGATGTTGCAATCCACTTTATGACCAGACTGAAACGACATTTTACGTAAACCGCTTGTCGTATTATAACGAGTCTGACTCTTGAAGACTTTAAACAAAGTTTTCATTACCTTAAATATTGCCTTTCATTTTAAACGAAATCAAATTTTATTCTTTCGTTCCTCATATTTATGAGTTATAATGAATGAATGAATGAATTATAATGAAGAAGATGTAGCAGTATAAAAGATGTAAATTATCTGTTCTTTACTGTAACATTTTTAATAATAAAGACGTCATAATAACTTTAGTTACAAAGAAAATTTTATGACTATGTTATAATATAATATAATAATACGATTATGTTAAAATATCAAATTATTAAATTCTCATATATTTAATTTTGATTAATTTATTTATATCTCGTTTTTCTTATAAATAGTTCTAAAATGTTTAATTTTAAGTCTCAAACTAACAATCGCTGTTTATAAAATATTTTAAATGTTTCTCCATTTGTTAGAATCAAGATATCATCACAATATTATTCTTTATAAATTTTCTATTATTAACATTGCAAGGTTTTTAAATAAAATAATTGTTACTTTTTTATTTCCTCATTTTCCTTTCGATGGAACTACTTTTTCACTGAAAAAATATTCATGCTTCTTGATGCAAACACATTTTATTTTGCATGAACATCCACGGAATTTTTGCAGTAAAATTATGTAAAACTAACAGTAAAGTGTTCTTCGTTATTTAATGGTGGGTCTGAAATTTGAACGAAAGTAAAATATTTGTTATTCTTCAGAAAATTCTGTCATCGATTCAATGAATAATGCAATCACTTGCATCGTGAATTTACAAATTCTTGGGTGTCATATTTACACATTGGATACTGGCATTAAACAACGATTTTAATTCGGAAACACGGTTCATTCAAATGCATTTTACCGTGAAAATTTTCATAAACCGTCAAATGCTGCTCACCATAAAAACATTATAAGAATTTAACACGAAATAATCACTCGATAATAACATGGTCGAAAATTACATAGTTCAATGCTCTCTGTCTGAACTATTTCAAAAACATTAGGTCTTCTATTTCACAGAAATAGTCTCAAAAGCAGAGGCTGCAATAACCCGATATAAAAAATGACTCTTTGAACCCCCTAATCTAGTACATCCCTTTAAAGTTTTAGAACCATGATGACATGTTTAAAGACATCGATCTTTTTGCTTTTTACATTTTCATAAAGTCCATCACCCTAAGAATATAGGTACTTTTAAAATCTTACAGCAAGATTTCATTTTGGAAGAATTATGCTTCACGTTGAAGCATTCGTGGGTACTTGAAGTAGGACTTGCGACGAAAGAATCATCTTTTCAAAAGGGTCTAAATGTTACTTCGAATCACTGCACGTGAGGAAATGAAATCACGTAATTTTTAAATTACGCTCCAAATTGATAATTCGTCCTTTTCTTGTTCATACCAAAAGAAGAATCTTTTTTCGAGCTTTGGTCGATTATTCGACACACAGAACTTTCAGACCACACAGATCCTTTGAAAACGCTAAATGCATTGAATTTTAAACTGTAACGAACTTTAACTGTATTTTACGGTCATGAAATACACAATTTTTACCGTTACGAACTGGAGCGTTAAATACTTTGAATCAGCGACAATATTTTACACGAGATAGCACTAAACAATTAGTTTCTTAGATATTTCGGTAATCTAAATTACTAATAGTAGTAGATATATGCTGTACTTCCTGAAGATTGTACAGAAAAAAATGGATAGCTTCAAATGTCGCGATCGGAAATATATTATGCATTTTCACAGACCGAAATTGCAAGAGTTGGTAGTTTGGAGATACTCGCAATTCCAGCCTGGAGCAGAACTTCGTTCCATGGCAGCCAGACAGTCGTGTTCGAGATTCCTCCAAGGAATCTATCGAAGGATCTTTGGTAAACCTCGTAACGCAGTCATTCGATGTAGTCATTATTGGCATCACGACAGGAATCATCGAGAAAATAATAGAACTTTTCGATAAGTCGTATTTAAAATGTGGGATCTTAGAAAAGTTTTTAAAAATGCTCTTACGTTATAAGTTTCAATGGTAATTAATACAGAATCATTTTGAAAAGTTGTAATTTTAATATGAATATAACTTACAAGAAATAAATGTATACATTTTTCTATTTCATGTATCGTTATTGAAAGTACCGTCAATTATTGACATAAATATCGAATGATATGCGATACTCAAAATTTGAGTAATTTTTATCCTTCTTCGTAGCACGTTTAGAAAATCATAGGATTTTTAATCACTTTCTCTGGCTTTTTTCAAATAACTCGAAAGGGAAATTGTCTTCTTATAGCAATAGTCTCGTCACTTATAAAGATTATTGTAAAAACACACACACACACTATATATATAAATAAAAAATACAACTCACCAGTTCGCTGCATTTTTGGGCTCAACATGTTCCAAGAATGTTGTCAATAGGCTTCTTTTCGGCAAATCCCGTAATAAATACTGATTGTCCAATATTATGCGGTGCTACACCGTAGAAAATAACCCCGTGCTGTCATGTATGTCGCGCACGGACGTTTATCGTGGCGTAAGTACCTCGGGAACGCCAATTTCTTGAGTTTCCTCAGCGATGACTTCTCACGAACCTAATAAGAGAAGCAAAAAATAATGCTTAAACTTCCTTAGCTACGAAGACTGCATGTGGATTTTTACTAAAAAAATTTCGCTCGTTTTCGCATCCCATAAATAACATTGTTGTATACTTTATTATAACACTAGTGATTTTATTGTGACACTAAAACTACCGAACAATAAATCCAACGATATGCATTGCTTTGTAATAATAACAAAGCTGCATCTATTAAAACCTCATACTAGTTTTATCGTAACATGTTCGTCATTAAAGAAGAATTTGTAACTCTAATTGACCCTTAGTACTTGAGTGGTGACTCTGAGGCATCACAGAAAATTGCCACACTATAATTGAAAACAATTTTAATTTCTTTGCATCGAAGGAATTGTTAAAAATAAAATAATAATATTAAAAGCAATAATCCTACCATAATGTGTATAAAAATATGAAGTTATGCACATCATATATTTGATAATAAATGCATTGCATAATTCGGTTCATATTTGCTGAAATGATTCATATTCATTTGACTTTGAAAACATTGCAATAATAATCACATTTAAAAATTTATTATAGTTTATAATTTGTATTCTTAAGAATCCTTCGTAAAAGATCTTATCCAAATTCAGATGATACATAATTTATTCTACAAAAATTAAAAATAAAATTTCTCTTGGAATAAAATTCTTTCAACAACTTATTACAACATCGACTGCATCATTTCTGTGCCAGTGCAATAATCAATGCTTTCACATTTATTTGATACGTTAGTTCGCAATCATGAATTCACGAACAGTGGTATGTAATTTTGATACAAAAATGATGTTTCCACGAGCACATCTTTCGTATAAATTAACAATGATATTTTAGAACACGAAATTGTGTCAAGGTTTAAAAAATGTAATATATTGATTGAAATTAAATTAAATTTTGGACAAGCAAATTTTAAATAATTTAGATTAATCGCAGAAAAATTTATTGAAATATATACTATATACTAAATATTTTCAATTGGCTTTATTACACTCATTGTTAAACAATTACTACTTTTTACATTCCTGATTTACGAGGACTGACCTCATCTTGTTTTTCGGTAACATTCCCTGAATTTAAAAATTGAATGTCCGCCTTTATTAATTTGAACATTGCACAGGCTGTTTGCTAAACCCAATTAATTCTTCTGAATTGTTGCTTTCATCTATATCACTGTTTACCGTTGTACAACGTTCGAAATGAATAAAATTCGCCCTCAGAATGACAGAGTATTTCGAGCTATTCCGGGAAAATGACAGGCTTTTATCGAAATATTCATGCATTTGTTGATGAATTCGAACATCCGACCAGTGATCGCATAATGGATCGCAGAAAATAATTATTTTTTTACCTTCGAAAGTGGAACGCGTATTTTTATTCTCCGTTTTCGAAATAAAAATTCTTCTAAGGGCAGAGAAATGTTACAGTTTTTAGCCGAGTTTTACAATGCTTTTGTTTTAATCATCTTCCACAATGCTTCAATCAAAAACCTTAAAAGTTATGACATTTCCCAATGGGTTCGTTCGAAAACATAGATCACTGTGGAGATGGATAACCATACCGAGTTCAAAATGTTACTGGCATACGTTGTTTTATAAAAATTACAAGACTGAAGTATATTAGACTTTTCACAATTATCATAGCAATATATGCTTAAACGAAGAAATTTAAATATTTATTATAACAATTATTGTTGTGTAGTTTCAAACAGTGAAAATATTTAAAAAATTATTAGATATGCTGGTGTTACTTTCAATCTATGAAATATATATAAAAATTATTTCCATCCAGTTTGTTGCAATTTTGGTGGAAAATCTCACTTTAGATTCATAACTCAATGGACTTTTAATCGAATATACCGTAACATTATTAACACATGAACATTATTAAAACGGAAACCTCGTCATGCACGTCAAAGTAACAATTACTTACTCTTCGTACATACTATAAAACGTTGTAATCTTTTTAAAAGTGGTTAAAATGACGAGTTTTTTTCTACAATTTGTAATACATAATAAAATTTGCAATTATTCAATAAATTCTAAAAAATGGTTAAGAAATTGCAATTGATACGAATGGCGGAAAAATAATAAATATTCATTGTTCAACTTTTTTATCTCACTCTGTTATAAACAATTTTTTTAAATGTATATAAGAATTGCAAATTTTCATCATGTAAAATGTATTTTTAAAATTTGCATTTCAGGCAGAGATTTCACAACATTTTTATCTGAATCTGTTGCAAAAGTTTAAAAAATATATATCTATAAATGTTGCAGTTTTCAACAACGTAAAATGCAATTTTTAAATTTGCATTCGAATTAGAGATAAAAAGCGTAATAAAGTTCACCGTTTCTATAACAGTTCCTGACAATTATAATTTTTTTATAGTACACTACACATTATTTAGTAAACTAATTGTTCGAAATGCTTAAAGAAAAACTCAGATTACATGCTATAATTTTTAGAACGTCAAATCTTTTTTAAAGTGTGTTCGAATACTTTCCTGACTGACGGTTCATGTCAAAACGTCACTAACTAATCGATTATGACAAACGAGCGAGTTGTATGCATTCGTGCCAAAACGGACGTCAACACATATGTAGATAGATTGCCGAATGTCTATTATATTTCCAACAAAAAGCAGCAATCTATATTGTAACAATGTTAAATAATTATTACATCTAAATTGGCATTCTGAATTTGTTATTTATTCTAACATTTATCTATAAACTTCATCCTTCAAACCTTGCTAATATTTATCACAAGATTTTTTTATTAAACTTTTTAAAATAACTATTTTTTAAGAAAGCATGTTTTAGTATTTTTGTACATACAATTTGAAATATTTGTTTAATGAGAACGTTTTCTTTTTTAAGAAATTCTCAAAGGTATTTCATTCTATAGAAAGCTCACAGGAACAATTATTTTCGAAATTATAATTATTTTCTTTTAATTATTATTATTAATTATTCCTCACTTATTTTCGAACTTTATATATTCGAATTTATTATTATTACTTATTTTTCGAATTTTATATATTCACTTCAAATGTGGAAAAAATATAACTGATAGCTATATGTTCAACCCCTGATGGAGGGTTTGAGAATATAACTAATAGCTATATTTTCAACCCTTGATGGAGGGTTTGAGAATATAACTAATAGCTATATTTTCAACCCCTGATGAAGGGTTCGAAAATAGTTATGATATCGATTTCGGTGTGCCGAATATTATTGCAAAGATAACATTACATATCGACTACAAAAATCATGGATCGTGTTATAAAATTTGTTGCAAATGAAAAACGTCAATCTTCAAATCTGTGATCGATTCACAGTCACGATATAATTTTCCATGGTTTTATACACGTTCAAAGTTGTAACATATTTTACTAAGTATCTCGAATTTTGCAGTCGCTGTATCATGAAAAACGTATTAGATAAAAATGAACGGTGAATTGCAGAATTAGAGATTTTAAAGTTCAAATGTCAACAATTTCTCGGGAATGAGGACTTAAGTGTTTAAATATTTTTTGGGCCCAGTGTATATGAGGCAATCAATAAAATCTGGTAAACGTTTTAAATGTACATGTATTAAATATTTGGAGGTAGCAGAAGTATACAAATAATAAATCAGATTATGATTTTAATGAAAATTATGTTTTCCAGTGTAAATCTGGTTAATAATAATTTATTTGGCATTTGGATTGCATCATTTGGATTGCTTTTAGTCGCATTCAGCTTGCTGCAAACATTAATTAACATACGGTAGTAAAAATGTACACGTATAAATAAAAATGTACACATATCAACACACACGCGTATATTCATGTTTAAACATATATTATTTCTTACACCATCGTGGTTTCCCCATTAAAATATGTTTCCTGCTTTATTAGAGATTATATTGTATATAGTATGTTCTCATCATGTCTCCATTTTCATTAGTTAATTTAATATTTTTTATACTTTGGAAGCATGTCAATTAAAAAACGTATCGTAATCCAATCATCGGTCGAATGAGCAGTTTTAGATTTTTCATTTTGCTATTATTGAAATTATACGAGCAATTTCGAGGGGAATCACTGAATAATTTTTTTGTTCAGAAATGTATAATATAATAAAAATCATACGAAATCTAAATAAATTCAATTTTATCGTTTTATATATGGCAAAACATATTAATGGATTTAAAGCTCGATAGATTAACAATATTGCAACGCAACTGATACTTTTAAAAGCATATACCAAATAATAAAATTTACTTAAGTCGCACATTGGCTTTAAATACGAATAAGTACATTTGTAAAAATCTAAATGCACATGGTTCAACAGTTATCCTGAAAAAAATTCTTACATATTCATGCAAAGGTGACCACGAAATCCGGAATACCTCCTTAAATTAATTTTTAAGGTGATGGAATATAATGTATGTTCCCAGAAGTTTTAGTCAGAGTGAAAGTAGAAGAATATTGGAACAATTAAGGTTTGATCACCAGAAATAGCCCGCGCTTTATCACGGCAGCCGATGGACAATAGCCAATCAATGTTCGACCCTACAATAAAGGAGCACCAATATCGATTTCCAGGGTACAGTTCAGATTGGGCCTACAACAAAATAACGTATGTAAAGTAAGAAAGACCGGCCATTCCATTCAGAAAATAAATTACTGATCTATCATCGTTACTATTTCAAGTACTTGATTATGTAATAAAATGTTCGTGGATCTCGAGACTTGCGTATGCTTCGCTAAAACCTCTCGAGGCAATGTCAGTATTTCATAGTTCACAACAGCATTTACATGAGTGTTTATGCAAGATGTCCTTAACTGCACATCAACATCCCGAGTGGCGTATCCATACGACAAAATGAAATAAAATTCTGCTGCAAACGCCATGCATTAAAACTGCTTTTAGTCCAATTATGCTAGAAAAAGGATAGCAGCCGCGTCTAATATACAGTCGAAAATATTTTCACACTGAATTTTCGATTTTCAAAAAATCCTCGAGATTTAAACTGTTCTAATTTTGTATGAAATCGTTCGACAATAAATCTGGACATATTGCAAAGCTGGAAGTTTTTTTTTTATGATCCATTTCTCATTTTCTTGTAACATTCTTTTTGCATGATATAATGGAGGGAAACCGAAGGCTTTTTTTCAAAAGTGCTATAAACTTGAAAGTTTCTGAGAACATTGGCAAATTTTTTGCAGAAATTTCTCAAGGAACTCCATCATAGGTATGAAGACTGAACTGTTCTTTTTAGAATGGTTTCCTAATACTATATTATTCGATTATGCTTTATGCAACTGAAATAAGCAAGTCACACAAATGAAACGACAAAAATTGGATATTCAATTTTTTAAGGTCACTATAATGGATAAAACTGAAACTAAAAAAATTTTTGTAATTTCTTTAACACGTTGAATGCGAAGCCATTTTGCTTAGCTTTCGCGTCACAATTTATTTACATTTAAACGGAAATGTTTAAATAATTTAAACTGTGGTATGAAATATTTTTGCAATTATATTTTCCAAAATTTTTACTAAATGATGAGAGAAGTTTCAATCGAATAAATTATGTAATATTGAAATTTATAACGAAAATGTTATACATTGTATATAAAGCACTAGATATTCTAGTATAGGATACCTTGTAATAGATACGCGAAATACCTTGTCCATAGTAGCACGAAACAGAAATTGCAACGCGAAATATCTTCTCCATGGTGTCGAATAACGAGCGGTTTAACGCAAAATAGTAACCGCAAGGTATCTCGTTCATGGTAACGAAAGGGTTAACGATCCAAAATATTGCTACAGTTTACTTCAATATTTCGTAAAGAAATGCGAGCAAATTCTGTCGTATTTCACGCGCGAGTTAAAATCAACGAAATATCCTTAACATCGAATATTCTAATGGAAAATGAACATCTGCTAGATTATTTGTATATGCAACGAGCCAATAACTTTTTTAAAATTGGACCAATCGACTTGACTTATTTTTAACAACTAGAAACATTGATTTACTAAATTAAGTGCGAAAAAGATGTGTACAAGAATCAGAAAACCTTAGAAGTTCGTATCTATAGAAGATCTTATTGAACACTCGTGACATCGTCAATTAATAATTAAATTCATTTGTATACAAATTAATTATAACGTGTCTAATTCGAGACGCGTTATAATTCCAACGCGCCGAATTTTATATACGTTGAATTAAAGTGACCAAATAAAGTGCATTTAATTTGTTTCGCTCCTAATTTGAAAATTGTTGATTTTAAAACGCGAAGCAATTATAACACGTTATAATATAATTTCTTAACTTTTCGTAACAGTCAATAATCTAATGCGATAAACCATTGAATACGTCTTTGAAAATAATATTGTGTTATAGTAAAAACATATATAGTTTCATTAGAAATAATTCGTTTGCCTTTGAAATTTTTCCCATAGCATTTGAGTACTGAAAAACATTACATCATGTAATTGCCATCATCATAACGAGTAACTGTCGTACATAAAATTTTTTCATGACATCATTGTGTAACGAAATATTTCAGTTTTACATATAAAGGTAACACACTGTATAGCGATGAATGTTCAAACCTCAGCATATTAGTGTAATGTTTGTGAAGACCTCAAGTCTGGAGTGGCCATCAACATGTGGGAATGTACACATGAGTAAACCTCGAGGAATCGTGAACGCAACTGTAGTGTTAGTGAAATATCGATGCGAGGGAGAAAAGATCCTGGCACAGGATCGTAAGTCCCAGTATTCGGATGGTTAATCAATTTCAACGACATTTGTAACTTTATATCTACGAAACACATATTTTAAACTTTTCCTACGCTAACATATTTTGGTATATTCTGGTATATTCTCGTATATTCTGATATATTTCAGCATATTCTAGCATATTCTCGTATATTCTGATATACTTTAGCATAT
>CM052082.1:13703288-13722165 GCA_028453745.1 Agapostemon virescens
ATATATTCTGGCATATTCTGATATATTTTAGTATATCCTAGCATATTGTGGTATATTCTAGTATATTTCAATATATTCGGGTATGTAATGATATATTCTATTATGTTCTGGTACATTCGTACATATTCTAACATATTCTGGAATATTTTGATATATTCCGGTATGTATTCTTATATTCTCAGTGTAAGAATAAAAAAGCCTTAAATGGAAAAGTGTTTAAAAATACCCTTTTTACTTCTTACGTAATTTCTACCAATTTAAATGTATTCAAAATCTCTTTCCTCGTTTCTTCTGTACTTTAGGTGATGGCGGAAATCTTAAAATTGAATAATTGTTTTTATTTGAATTAAATAGTCTTTTTCCCAACTTGCGACTTCATTTATTGAAACGAATTCATTGACCTACATGAAAGATCATTTCCTTATATCCTAGTCGGATTTAGCCTCATCGGTGATGGATAATTATCGAACCAATGCTTCATAAATCACCACATCTGAGATGACATATTCACCTGTAGGCTAAACGAAATGCGTCTTACTCAGCATGCTTGTAAACAACTAGCGAATGCACTTCTTACTTCTTCTAGCGTTAGTTCTATGGAAATAACTATATAGTACTGTCGACTATCTGTGAGTTTTTCTGCTATTTACTTCTAGGATCGAGCCTTTGTTATTTCTTCAGCTGATCAGTCTGCAGCCAGCATGTCGTATGTAGTAAGAAAAATATAGTATCGTGACAGCATCTGAAGGCAATTGCCATAGTAGGATGACCCAGTGTAGTAGCGTATGTGTTTGTATATGTATATATGTATGAGGGACAGGGAGAAAGAGAAAAAGAGAGAGAGAGAAATATAAATAAATATCTGAACAATTTGTTATCGAGCGGTCAAAAGGCGGCATACATTTTGGATAACGAAAGTTCACGATGCGGATAGTCGTTTGTCAACATTTGAGTTGAGTTGACGTATCATTCGTTTCGTCATTATTTTAAATATCGCGTTTACTTCATATTTTCCTAATTAATTGTATTCTGCATTGTTACTTTTCATAAAGATCCTTTCATTAAATTCTGTGCTCACAAGAGTAAAAGCAAAGTTTACATTAGTAAAGTGCTCATTGTAATCCCACATCAGTGAGTGGTCCTTCGAACTTTAGTCGGTATCAAGCGCAATATTTCAAACCAGGGCAAAGGTTAAGGCCTTAACACCTGGGGAAACAAGAAGAAGTTCGTCCGGTAATTGTTTTGACGCCGAAAATGCATTCTACTCTGTCTAGTCTACAGGTAAGTACAAATCGTTACCGAGGACGCGTGGTTAATGTGGTGACTAATGGAACGACAACGGCGCAATAATTGTCCACGAAGGACGTTGATAAAACGGACTAGGATACATGAAAATGCAGTCGTAATACAGAGTGACTTGTCCGAATTAAGTCGCCGTAATGAAAACTGTCCTACGGCGAATAACGGCTAAAGAGGTAGCAAATATTTTACAGAATGTAAGAATTGAAAATTTGGTTTTCCCTTTGAGGAAGCCATGAAAGTTAAAACGTGCAAAATTGATCAGTGAAAATGCACATTGCGAATTAAGTCGCTGTAATACAAAACTGCCCTATGGCAAATAACGACTAAGAAAATAGCAGAAGATAGGGGTTGCTACGAGTTTTTCGTATCGACAAACAATCGAATAAAGTCGATATCTGTATTCTGGGTCTGCCGGCAATGGTTGCCAAATGTGGCGCTGTCAGACCCACACCGTATCCTAACAATCTAACGTCGAGGAGTCGAGGCCCACGGTAACAATAGCGAACATCCTGCCATAAAATGTTGCCCAACACTAGCCGTTACATCAATGATGGATACCATAAAATCCTCTCACCGTCGGATTACCTTTTTTTGGCTCGTCGAGGAGACACAAGGGTCGATGATTGAATCTTGTTCTGTCTGTTATCACCTCGACGTTTGTCGTGATTGGTCAAGGGTAGTTTACGTCGATCTATTGGAAGAAGTGTACGTTAAGGGGAAAGAAACTGTCAAGTAAGTTTCTGAGCGTATCGTTCTTAGTAGTAAATGAACCGTTCATTGCACAAATCGATTAACTCCATAAAACAAAATATGGAGAAATACGATGAAATAGTGTGCATTGTTTTTTAAAATTCCCTATATAATATACACTCAAATAAATATTATCTAACAGTATATAAAAAATTAATAATAAAGCATCAGTATTATCTCAATAACCTCAACATAGTAATGTAGGAAGTGTACGCTAATTTAACTGAACCCTCTCGGTTGTTATTTTATCAACTGATGTGATTTCTTCTATATATTTTTCCTTTTTAAAAAATTAATAGGATTCCCTTCGCCGCTTACCCCACAAAAGAGTAACTTACGCCGTATTATGCTTCCCTTCGTATCAAACCATTTTTATCTGAACATCTTTTTGACAGGTTCCATCCTTCACGAGATATTTCAATTTTTAGAGATAAAGGAAACACCCTCTACATATATGAACAGTCCCCTCCGAAAACATACATTCACTGTCGCGCAAAAGATTGGAATACGTTAGGAATTTATACCAAACAAATCTCTCTTTGAATTAATACATTTGTTAGTAAAAAGTTCGTTCTGTTGTAGGAGTAATCTTCTATGGCAGTTTAATTAGAAGTGAAAAATACAATGTATGCTGACATCTGTTTTTAACCCCCTTGTCCTAGAACATCGAGTCTGACTCGGAATGAAAATTTCTAATAAAATTTACCGAATATGTATGTTAACGAAATCGTGTAAATATAAACAAAATTCAATTTTGTTGTTATTGGTGTAAAACGATTGGAAACTTCAGACACACAGTAAATGCATGTATACTCCTCCACGACTGTTTCAAAATCTGAAACCGATATCACAACTGTTTTCTACCCCTGAAAGACGACACTGATTCGTGAACACTAAAATTAAGCAAAATAATATGAATTACATATAACAAGAATTTATCTATTATCAATTTTAACAACGAACACGTAAATTTGCATACATTAACAGTAAACCTATCGAGCATTGAAATTGCCTGGCGTACATTGTCTTATAAAAATGCCAAGATTTAATTTTTGATTATTTGCGATTTCCATTGCAAATTATAATTCAACAAAGAGACCCATTGAATCGACTCCTATGAAGGTAATTTTATAATTTCAATAATTATTAACTAAAATATCGTGAAAGTGTCATTTGACCCTCTGTGGTAGGTATAGTGTTGAATAATAAAATTTAAATTCAGGACTATTAAATAGTCCACGTGTACGCAGCAAGTGCAAACAGACTGTCGAATTACATAAACTCAAGATTCAATTGCAGAAACGCTTTAAAAATCAGTATAGCGTTTGCTTTAATTTAACCAAAATTTTTAGCGAAAAAGCGATCAGAAGAGAAGCATCCTCGAACCGCATATCCTCTTGTAATTATTATATCAACGTGTTGCACATAAAGCACAACTAACAGATAACCACAACTGCGCATCAAAGGTATAAGCGGTTTTACATTAGGTTTATACGTATTTCACCAATCCTCAAGGGTGGAAATCCGTAATACAATGCGCTTAATTTCAATCCTCCTTGCTTGCAACAGGTATAGAACCCTTGATTTTATCGATTTCAGCGAATTAATTAATCTCGTTTTTCATTAAAGGATTATATATAGTCAGCTAAGATAATACGATTCGATTTTCAAAGATATACGTTTATAAAAGATTTCATGGAAAACTTGTAAAAATAACGATTGCGCGATTGAGTGAGCAATGAAAATATTTTATCGAAATATGAGTCGATTTCTTCACATGTGTTTTTACGTTTGAAATTAGTTCTTCCAAAAGTATTACTAGGAATAATAGTTAATCAATATAACAAATAACTGCAACAATATAATCAAAGTAACTAATAATAATATAATTAAATTGAATTACAATTTACTTATACAATTCAATTAAATTTGTATTTTGTAATTTTGTATTGTGTAAAAGAGTATGGTTGAACTTAACTCGAGCCATTTTCAGAATTTTAAAAATCGACTGTCACAGACAGTACATGGTTTAGTTCAACTGCTTTTGAGAAGTAGTTCGTTATTTTTATTCTAATAAAAATTGACAGGGATTTTTCTCGCACCGCAAACATGATTTTTAAAAACCAATCTCCTACAAACCGCCAGCATTTTACAAAACTTTTTACTGTCCGTGAATTACCATCAAAACTGATACTACTCGCTAAATTACAATTTCATACTGGGTAAAACTTCTCAAATGGAATTCCAAGTTTTATCTCTGGCAAGTAATATTGAATTAAAATGGTCAGCGTGACCGCTGAAGGAATTCTTTACATACATATACTAGAGGACAAATACTATCTTTCGTATCTAATATGTGCATTTGTATTAATAATATATAATAAAATAGGCGATAATGTTTAATAAAAAACATGAAAAAGCTAGCAAATGTTAATTTCTATTTGTAACTTTATATTTTCAAGTAATACTTAAATCGTTATTTAGTTTATACTAGTGAGTTTCCATAATAAATTTATCAACTTAACAACATTAAAATAATTAAGTTGAATTTGTAAATCGATCAATTCACTAAAAATAAAATAATTGAATTGAACTACTAAATTGATCACCTTATTAAAAATGAAATAATAAAATTGAACTAAATAATATATCACGTTATATTAAAATCGTCTTATCAAAAGTAAAATAAGTAGTACAAATTAATATTGGAACACTCTCTGTGCTCTAGATAAAAGTAATAGTAATAGAATCATTATCGAAGAATTTCTACTATTCCTGACGATAAATAAAGACTTCACCGATTATTTAAAAAGATTAAAAAATATGAACATCTTAATTATGTGTAAAGACGACGATGAAAGCATTGATTTTCTTTTTTCGTTTTAAATTAGGCAATTGTCTTTCTGAACCGTCAACTTCTCGATGTTAAAAATGTATATAAAATATGTAATCCGTTATGGATTACAGTTATTAAATTGAAATTTCGTTCACATTTACACCTTTATTAAGTATTAATAAAAGTAACTTTCCTTTAGGCCACGATATTAAAGTTTAACCAAAGTTTTGAAACTTCATTTGTATTCTAACTAGATCCGTCTGGTCTACAATTTAGTTCTTTATTAATGCTAACGGATTGACGTCAAGCCTTACTTTTTTCATTTGCTCATTTCCATTAATTTACAAATTTAATAAATGAACAAAATTTACATTTGCAAAATATCACGGCGGAGACGCCAACCGGGTTGGCATAACCACAGAACTTGTAGGACTGCTGATACCTGAAGAAAAATTGGCTGGTATTGGCATGTAAAGTGTTTCCCTTAACAGGAGAACTGAAATACCTCTTGACGCGCTGAAGTTACGAAAAAAATTTGTTTAAAAATGTTATTTGTTATAAATGAGGCAATTTTTCAGAACTCGAATAATGTAGGGAAATTTCAAAGTTACATTTAGTTTTTAAGTGGAATCACATATTTGTGTTGCCAAAACACAATAGCATTTTCCGAGACAAATTTAACATGTCGCATTAAGTTATTTATTATTACAAAACGTAAGTTTTAATATCGACAATTTTCAACTTCGGGTCGTAACGAATTAAATGCGTTTTATCTTGCCGCATTGTAAAATTTAATTCTACGAGTAACCAAATTCGACAGGTTATAATTTTCGACTCAAATCAGACGCGTTACAATTAATTGTTTACGAAGAAATATAATTATTAATGTATTGTACAACGAGTGTTCCATAAGATCTTTATTTTATCGGTTCGTAATGTTTTGCCATTGCGTCAGTTTAGATTATGGAATTTCTTATCATGCGATAGTAAAATCAATGTAAAGAGCGGACCGCGAGCGGATCGATAGCGCGTATTAGCTGAAACGTTTGATCGGCTCGTAAGCGGGCCAATAATCTGTACCGAGCCTAAAACTATGTAATTTATATTTGATTGGACCGTGAGTGAACCCTGAGCAGACCGATAGCGTTTATCGAACGTAATTTAAACAATTTAACGTCAAGACAGCGATACAAAAATAACCGAATGTTTAGATGCAACTAGACAATGTTGAATATTCGAACAAATGATTTTTCTGCTCTAAATAAAACAATGTTACAAAAGTTTAATAGTTATGCTTGGAAATTGTACAATTAAATGCTTCGTTCTAACATGAAGCTCACAAGACAAATTTCAGGAAATATACAATAATTGTAGTTCGTTTGAATAAAATATCCTGGAACATGATTAACCTGTTCTCTGGGAAGGTAATTTAATTTCAGCAACAACTGGACCTTCGTTGTTTACACGTTTGTTATTAATCGAAATTTGTCATAGCAGATACCTACATTAATTACGTCAATTTCAGAACATTATCTTTTACAAAATATTTTATTCGAAGTATTTTCCATCGGTAGATTTCTATATATAGATTTTTCCCATCTCTCTAACAATTTATGGATACCAAACCAATGATCGAGCTATTTTTGTACATTTTCACAAGATGCAAAACACTGTTCAGCAAGTACGAGCCCCATCGATGCAAATAATTAATACTCGGTTGGATAATTCTGATCTACTATGAATGTCATTCAAGGTCAATAGAAAATAAATTGTCTCAAAGCCATCTGTGAATACTTTTGTATTATCTTTGGTTGGCATACCAGTCTTGCAATTACTAATACAGGTCACATGATATTAACAAACATACATTCACATCGAATGTTTATCTGTATTCTTAACCCTTTGTCATAATATTTTCTTAGTAACCAATGTTATTACAACATCTTTGCCAAAAATGTTACGGAAGAGAAAAAACAATTTATATCTTTTATATTGTTACATCTACTTCGATACTTAAATGTTGATTACAAATTAACTACATATGATTTCGTTTAAAAAGAAAGGCATAATATTTATATTTTCCAGACTCTATAGAAAATTTTCAACACGAGTCTGACTTGTCATAATATAGTAAGGGGTTAAGTGTTATTACTAGTTTCATTACCAACTAGTATACCAAGTATGCAAATAACCCGACATTTTTTTTATAGAAAATACATGTTTATTGTATTTATGAAAACGATACAAAATATTTTATTGTCCATTCTTATAAGTATTGTTCATCGGTAGCTATACATTTTTCCCACCTCTCTGAAAATTTATGAATGCCAAATCAGTGATTGAGCCAGTTTCCTATATTTTCATAAGATGTAAAACACTGTTCAGCAAGTACGAGCCCCATCGATGCAAATAATTAATACTCGGTTGGATAATTAGCTGTTGTTTGAAACATTGTTCGTCAGATCAGAAAAATATCAGTTTTCGATGGATTCGCGTGCTTTAGCAAGAAGTAGAATTGGTTGATTATAGTCAGACACGCTTGCTGATCTCTACCAGGTATGTAAATATGAAACCGGAATTCTCGCAATTCTCTGACTTCAAACTTTTTCGGTGGTCTTCCATGTTCTTCGCTTCTCACGCGAAAATTGCCACATTAAAATTTTTTAAACCACTCAAAGCACTGTGATTTACCAAGAGCATGCTCACCGTAAGCTTCGGCAAGCATTCGATGCGATTCTGCAGCAGTTTTCTTCAAATGGTAACAGAAAATCAATGCTGTCCACAAATCGTAGTTTCGAGGCACAAAATTCGACATATTCAACGCTATTAAAAACTATGCTGTTGTATAAAACTCGTATGGTTGTGAATCGAATATCTTGATCAGATGTCGAAACAAGAAAATTACGTCAACAACGTGGTTTGACGTAACTACATTGATAGCTAGCGCGGCGTATAGGCGAATTCCGATTTCATATATACAAATCTGGCAAATTAATTACGTCAATTTCTGAATATTTGCTTGGTTAGTATTGCCCGAATAGGACCCAATACATTTCCATAATTTGAATAACTTAATATCCTGTTTGATGTCATGAATGTTTGTTGAAACAGAAACAGATTGCTGAGAGATTCATTATGTCAGAAATACCACTTATGCAATCCGCATAAATGAATTTGGTAGCATTAAAAAAATGTTCATCGTTATATTATCGATTGTGTGTCCTGTTGTATTAATTAAATACAGTAAATATTAAAAACATTTCCCTGTTGATTGTTATAACTCGAACACTTTATACTTGAAGTACAAAATACTCGATTTGCAAATGCGTATACGTAGAATTAAATGTTGCTAAAATATTGATTTCATCGAATAGAATTGTTCGTTGAATGTTCCGAATCATAATAAATTAATCATTTAGTACAGTATTTCTATGGCAAATGTACAGGAGCTCTTTATTAACTCGAGGTTATAATAACATTCTCTTCCAATTTCTGCAATCATTGTAACAGCATATCGTAACAGAAATGAGCCATTTCAATACTATAGTTAAAAATTTCAATTAATCGAAATAAAGATGTTCTAACAGTCATCGTCGCTTATAATTTATACTAAACGCAATTTTTGCAAAGTTTTAATTATATACCGCCCAGTAAACGACTCTATTCAACGTGATAGAAAAACTAAATTCGTTTAACTCATTTCAATAAAGTTATTCTCATTTAATATTTGTATTTTAATAATTTTATAATTGCTATGAAAGCTGCATTCAGTGAAGAAAGATTGTTCTACATGTTCTAATACTGCGCTACATTTTCAAAATGTTCTACTTTACGGTTGGAGTTAACTTATTTTCCAGCACAAAATAAACTGTAACTCGAAAACAATGTCGGATCGGATATTTGTTCGTATGAATTTTTTTCATTATTTTAATGTACCGAATCAGTTCCTACAGTATTTTCTGCATTCACCAACTCGCCCTGTGCGCAGTGTACAGTACCAGATATCTTCCAATCTTTTCCACGATAGTTAATTATATTTTCATCAGTTTGTTTCCACATACAATTCAACTATTGACTTTCAACTGCAAAATAAAAATTGCATTTCTCACTGCATGCATGGTCTATTAAATATAAACGAATTAAAAAGTATGTAAAAATCATCGAATATCAATTTTATATTCTTTGCGTTTTTCCCTCATTTACTTCTTTTCACAAGTTTCCCATCGTTTTGGCAACAAACACTGTTTCTTTAGTTCTTAGAAAGTTAGGCTGCTTTCCAACATTTTCTTTTAACCTCTTAAACACGATGCGCCACTATAGTGGCTTGAGCACACTCAATTCTATTATTAATTATTACAGTAAATTATATCTTTTAGAAGAATTACAATTTAGTTATAGTAAACCTCATTCCAAAATTATTAAAGTTAAAGTATATGCATCATATCTTTAACCTGTTAACCGGGGAAGAAACTTTTGTTCGACTCGTTTCACAATGGGGATGTTTTTCTTTTTTTAATACTTATTCTACAATTATATATGGTAAACTTATGTAACGGATTTATTTAGATAAGAACTACATAAAATGTAATGTGTTCAAAGTATTACAGCAAATTTCCATGTGGAAAAATGTCGTCATGCCCATTGCAGTAGTAGTTTGTGTATGACGAAATATTTCGTGAGGTTAAGAAGAATTATAATTTAGTTATCAAAAATTTCATTCCAATATGCTCTGCACGAAATTCAAGCGTGCCTAAGAGGTTAAGTACGGCGCGCTTATTAAAAGCGAAACGTGAAAGATTAGACTTCGGGGATCTCCGATGTACGCTTGTTAACGAGAGAGTCGTTCGTCTAAATTTCCGTGAGCTAAACGAGGGAACGTGACTGTATCCAGGAAGCAATCTCTAGATCGTTGAGAGAAAAAGATGAAGTGGCGCTGCTGCATAATTCGTAGTTCTCAGACACGTGGCTGAATAACAAATCAACCGTGTGTCCTTGAGACACGTGAAACAACTGCCAGACCCGCGCAACAAATACGTGGCATCGAATGGCAACGAAGAAGAAAATTGAGCAGTGAACGGTAAAAATACCGATACGAGATCCGATAAAGGCGAGGGGTTAAACCCGGGAGGAACAGGCGGAAAAGTGAGCCGTTTGAGCGTGCATTCGAGTCCCTGATAATATATAATATAAATTGTTTCGAGTTAGGGGTGTGGCCGAAGGCATAGCGAGAACTTTCAGAACTGTAATTAATCCCGTGTCATGTACAGCGGGTGGTCGAATTGGTACAACCATGGGTTGAAAAATAATGATTATTTTTAACCCTAAGCGGACCTTCAAAGTACACTTAGAAAATACAATTAGTCCATTAAATATTCATCTGTGTAAAAATGGAAAATAAGAACGTGCTAAAATTTTATCTAAATCCACAAATAGTCATGTTATCAACCCCTTGGCCTACGAATTATGAATACGAATTGAGTGAATGAAGTCTTTACCTAGCGAATAATATTAAATCACAATTTGCAAGCATTAAAATATTTTTGCGCAGCAGTTCTATTTAAAACTCGGTGAGAATTTTACAGGTAAAAGTGATATATTGTTAAATCCGTGCAGAAAATGAAAATTTAGATTTTCCAATTCTTAAATAGTATATACGTCCAATGATATTCGTAACATCATTAATGCATTTAGTAGAATTACGTGCATTTACATAATTTTTCATTGCACAAACACACGTTTGCAGCACTTGGACACTCGATCGAATTACATTTGCCTGGTTACGAAAACTGTCTCCATTTTATACAATTTTTATAAACAATTTTCACGAATTTACACACATACAAATTGCCATGGTATAATTTATTCATTTCGAGTTAGTTGTTTCGATTTTCTAATGGAATTGCTTCGAGCGCGAAGGGTTAATACGGATGAAGAAGTCTTAATCATAATAGTCGTGATAAAGATAATAGAAGCAAAATTGAAACTCTCTGCAATGTTAAATGTAAAAGAATCTTTAAAAATTTGGAAGGACATTTCAAATATGGAATATCATTTAAATGATTAAATTATTCGTTTCTTTTGAATCGAAATAAAATCACGTTCTTCTGATAGGATTATTTGGACATCGATTTCGGTTGTATTGTGCAAGTTTATTCAATTGTAACTATTAATGTGTTCTAATTTGAACGATTCAATCATGACTCGTTACATGAGTGCATACGTGCGATGAAAAGGAACTTGAAATCAAGAATTGTACAGCTAATTAGTTACCCTACTACACTCAAATCAAGAGATACGAACGTTACTAATTACTGAGAGATTACTGGCAAGCAATAGCGAACGTAGTCAAACATATTTATGAAATTGAGAAATGAAATTGCTGAAATGTATTATAGAACGGAGGGTTCCATTTTAGATTCCTGCAGCGTGCAATAAATTGCGTAAAAGACAATTTGCGTGGACATGTGCGGTGAGAACGAGGCAGAAACATTACGAGTGGAACAAAAATTTATGAAGTGAATTTGTTTGTGCGATTACAGAAATTAATGTGGATGCAGGAGCGTTTTGAAAAATGGCTGTTATCGATCATTTTGTTTTTTTTTTTTATTATTTAAATACTTCTTTTTGTGTTAAATATATAAATGTTTGTTCACATTAATAATTCCGTCTTTTGCTTTAACACAATTACATACAAATTTACAATAACAGCATATTATGACATAAATGAACTAGCATTACGAATAAACTGTCAACCTTTATGCAAAAGAGAACCTTTCCACATCAATTGTAATAAATAAATATAATTTTGTTAATGTTTGTATTGTTTTCTATTTTATTTATTCATTTCTTTTATAAATGTATAATATCTGCACTCTTGTTACGAGTTTATATTTCATCGTGTACGAGTTTGCAATTTACGAGCTATTTAATTGTTATCAATAAAACAGTGAGAAAAATTTACATCATTGTTGAAGGAATACTTGAAAAAGTAAGCTTTGACAGTAGAACTACCGAGTAATAAATCCGACCGACGTATATTGCTTTGTAATAATGACAAAATTGCATCCATTCAGATCTCGTACAATTTTAATCGTCATGTCTGCTCCAATGAAGAAATTCATTCGAAACTTTCTGGTGTAAATGTTTTTATAACTTCAGTAATTGTAAACGAAAAAATCAGGAACCAGTCATTTTTACTGATTCGATAGTTCTAGTGTTAATCTTAAAATCAGTAGTTTCACTTACAAAAATATTTTTGAAAATTTTAAAAGACGTTTGAATTGAAGCATTTTTTACAAAAAAAAAAAATAGGTCTTTGGTTTTCCACTTGCCACATCATGTACAAGTATCTTACTCGGAGGAAAATGAACACTGCTCTGCGAAAGTAGATGCTTCAGCCTTAAAATGAGTCCAGGCTTATGGCTATACTACTTCTTTTTACGAAATGATCGCATTTTATGTATAGAGAAATTTTGAAAATTTAAAATATAGTATTTAATCCTTTGCCCTAAGATTTATTTTACGGTTGCAGTGGTTAGATTTTCTTTGTAGTCTTTAATTTTCTAATATAACCAAAGAATTGATAACTATTGTATGCCTGAATGTTCTCTAATGTACGTGCATTAACAGTAACCAAATAAAATGTTATTTCGATTTTAGGGAAACTAATCACATACATATTTATTAGGCTCTGTCCAGAATCTACGTCACGAATCTGACATCATATAGTGCAAGGCAAGGGGTTAAATACTGTTGGAATCACTGTGCATACTTTTTGACACGTAACGATGTAATATGTGACAGTGAATCCTATGATTACCATAAATGTCAAATCATTTAACGTCGTATCTATGTTTTGTAACTACGCAATATTATCTAACGTTCTAGAGAGAAATATTCTGTTTTAATTGTTGCTTTCACCAATTACGTTAAGGAATGGAAGCAGAAGACGGAGATGACATTTCGACATAATAAAAAGCCTTTGTTCTCTGTCACTTTCTGTTATCCTAATGCTACGCGCGCTATTAAAGCAATGATAAGCGAGTTTTAATAAAGCCTGAAAAATAATGAAATGAAATACTCTTTCGCACCTTTTTAATAAATAAATGGATTCTATAATGTAGAAATTTTAGTCTGAAATATTTATATAATAATTCTAATGTTATATTTAATTTTCTCAGTAATATTATTACGTTATTCGAAAAGTAATTTCGTTTTCTTTTATGAAAATATAAGACGATTTTCTTGTAGTGAATAAATAGTTTATTGAAGATAAAAACGAAATTAATTTCCGAACAACGTAATAGGTATTATCAATTTAACTATACACTTGGAATACAATTTTTGTAATCTTTCTAATAGTTCCAAAACTACTTTCGTTGTTTGCTACGAAAGTGTGCCTAAAAAATGACAGAATACACTGCAATAATTTTCTTGTGTAACCAAATATTTTATAATATTTTATACTTGCTTCAATTGTCTATTAGTTGAATATAATTATGAATAATAATTAGGTGAATGAAGTATTTACCTAGCAAATAATATTAAATCACAATTTGCAAGCATTAAAATATTTTTGCGCAGTAGTTCTATTTAAAAATCTGTGAGAATTTTACAGGAAAAATTTAAATTTTCGTAACGCCATCATTAATGTATTTAGTAAAATTACGTACATTTAAATGGCATAATTTTTCATTGCTTAATCACGCGTCTGCAGCACTTGGATATTCAATCGAATTACACTGGTCTGCTTAATAGTTTAGTAAACTTTCATTGTTTCACAACGAATCGAAAGTGGTTACGAAAACTGTCTCCATTTTACACAATTTTTGTAACCAAATTTCACGAATTTATACAAATACAAATTAGCGTGGTATAATTCTAACAACGAGAGTACACAAGAATTTATTCACTTTAATAAATTTGAAAATTCTGCCATGTTCTATACAACGTAAGAACTTCACTATATTATTATTTTTTAATTGTTTCACCATTTAAAACTTCGATCGATTGCATGCTATAATAATTTAAGTGTATTCCCATGTCTTTCGCTATTTCGCATTGCATGTTTCTTGATATTTAAAAAACATTTTATTTCACTTAACATTTCGTACAGGCTAAAACAATTAAATATTAATTTAGAATAAGGAGGTACATATAATTTTCGTTCAATTTGTAAAAAAGCCATTAATTACAAGTATGCATAGTATCAACTGCATGATTCAGACGTAACTTTTACCATTATGATGTTTTCAAACTATTTCAGGATTATCCGCGTTTATTGAATGCACGATATCCAGCAGGACACACATCAGAGATGTCATCCGTTCAGAAACAGTGAAATATTAGAATGTAAACAGTATATTAGAAACGAATAGACAACGTTTGTTCCATGCGATGTTTTAGACATTCAATTTTCTGGATCGAAGAAACGTTCGTACGAGAAAATTTCTTGAAAATTCACATGCACATATTTTCAGAATCAGTTTATCACAATCGTATGGAAAAGCAAAAGTAAACTGTCGATTTTATGCATTTAGGACAAAAATGGGTAGGTGCAATTTAAAAGTAATTATAATTATAAAAATAATTATAAAATAATTATATAGAATAATTATAAAAGTTCTGTTATGTTACTTTTAACATATTTAACTTGTTAAGAAAGAAGTCGTATTTTTATTTCACTCCAGTTTGATGGAATTCAAGTAAATCAAATATGTTTAGTTTGCATAAAGATTCACAGTCAACTTTTAACCTTTTGCATTCGGAGCTGTTTTAACTTCAACCCCAAGGTATTTTTTCTGACTTAGAATATTTTTATTCTACACGATATATTTCATCTTATGTACACGAAATTTGTTTACTATTACTCGTCCTTGCAACAATTAAATTTTTACGAATTTCTTTGACACAAGCATAGCGATGTAAAGATTGTTTCAAACAGCGCTGCAGCTATTTTCAGTGGTGCCTGACAATTACCGTTCGAGTGCAAAGGATTAATATTAATCTGATTCATTAGAATGTGGATTTTTATGGAAATTGAAAATTGTTTGCATTCCTTACAATATACAAGAACTCCATGTTCATTAATCTCTTTTTTTTAATGATATTAGCAAGTCGAAATTAATACAACAGCTCTATTAAATCTTTCGGATATTTTCACTGCTTTGAATCTGATCTAGTGATTCTAGTTACAACTGCATAAAATAGTTTACTTATCATAATAAACGGTGAACTTTTTTGATTGTAGATTATAGGGTTCGCGGAGCAAAAGCTCGACACAATTTGCATTAAAAACTTCGTAATCGTAAGTTCATAGAGTAAATATTACAAGTTTTTAACAATACGTGTATTTTTATATATCGAATTAAAAAAGAGGCATCTTCGATTGTGGGTCATATAATTTACAGGACAAACGATTAAAAGAATATGCATTATAAAATTTAGAATCACATATTTAAAGTGAAATACATGTAAAAACTAACAATATGTAAATTGTTTATTGATAAATCTAAATGTTGATCTAACGTAAGCTATACGAAAGAGTCGAAACCATATCCTTCAGCCTTCGACCGATGTGTTCCATAGGTGATTCGAGAAATTTCAGGTTAAACGTCAGTAAATCGAAACTATTAATTTTGTAAATTACAAATTTGTAACATCTTAGCAAAGTGCTCCACGGTCTTTACGATTTGTTGTACTCTCACGTTCCGGGTAATGTATCGTCTGGTAGAGTTTAAAAAATTTACTAATTCTTTTCATGAAATATTTGTTAAAACTTCAGCAAAGGGTTCCAGAATATTCGCAATTTATTGTACTTTCGCCTTTCGGCTGATATATCGTCTTGTTAAGTTAAAAAGATTTACTAATTTCAATTATAAAATATTTGTTAAAACTTCAGCAAAGGATTACTGAATATTCACAATTTGTTGTACTTTCACCTTTTGGTTAATACATTGTGTGGTAAATTTAAAAAGGTTTACTAATTTCTTTCATGAAATATTTGTTAAAACTTCAGCAAAAGATTACTGAATATTCACAATTTGTTGTACTTTCACCTTTCGGTTAATATATTGTGTGGTAAAATTAAAAAAGTTTTTGTAATTTCTTTCATCAAATATTTGTTAAAACTTCAGCAAAGGGTTCCAGAATATTCACAATTTGTTATACTTTCACCTTTCAACAAGTGCGAATAAATCGAAAAATTTCACGTTAAACATCAACATATTCAGACCATCAACTCTTTAAATACAATTTGAAATTGAAAAGAAATTCGAGCCGAAAGGTATCACAATTTTCACAATTTCTTCTACCTTCATCTTTCAAGGACCCGTACATGATTTGAAAATGTTCAGACTAAGCATAAATAAATCCTAAAGAATTCACTGTAACATTTCTAAAATCTAACAAAAACCTGCCCCCCTCGAATTTTAACAATCCATTGTTAAAACCATGAAACACTAACCGCGACCGTCCAAAAAATCCAACGCACACACGTACACATACACGGCGATGGTAACTGCAATCCGCGGTGACTCGGAGCACAAAATTCAAACCGACGATTTATCCTCGATCACAGAGAAATCAAAAAATCTATTCGGCAACGTTTCTAAACTCGAACGGTGCGCGGGCGGATTGGAATTCGCATGGCGCCGCAGAGCGCTAGAAAAACCGCATGGAACAAGGCCGAAATTCCAACAAGTACAATCCATTCGATGGGAACAGATCGGACAAAACAGCCGCGAAAGATGGATAAAGTATCGCGGGTGAAATTCGCGGTTCGAGGCGGTATATGTGATCGTCAGTATCGGGGGAAAAATCGTTTTGGCCACAGTACCTGTTACTTCTCTCGATATATCTCTCCCCGTAGCGCTGGACTGATGCCGCACCACCTGTTCGTGTTCCAGATTCTCTGCCCCCACCCTCCCACCCCCACCTGCACGGCTGCTATTCCGGTTCGCAGATGTTGAGTGTGCTGCTACCGAGGATTGCGGGTGCAAACGAATCTCGGCTGGGAGGATCCGATTAAGTAGCGGTTAATCGAGTAGCGCAAGAATGCGGGCCGGTCACGAGGAACGGCAGCCACGCCGGACAATGACAACGACTACGAGAAAGATAGCGACGCCGACAAGGTTCGCAACGGTCGAAGGTAAGCTAGCGGGGGGCAAGAGGACAGGGGAGATACCAGGTGAGATACAACCGAGTGGGACGAAACTGGTGGCCCGCTACCGGCACCCGACGTTCGCATGATCGGGGGATGTTTCGACGTCGGGGATCGCGACGTGTCTACTCGACGCAAGCTACCTCCTCTGCCACAACCTCTACCTCTCTCTGCCTCTACCTCTGCCTCTACCTCTGCCTCTGCCTCTGCCTCTGCCTCTGCTCTGCTCTGTCTTTCCTCCAACCCCAGAAGCTGCGCTTACCTGTCACTGCGCACACTCCCGGTGAAAGCTACCCCACACGATACCATGGGGCGGATCTATATGTGGGCTAATTGGGCTGGGAGGAATGGGATCAAGTTCAATACGACCGGCGAATCCGTGAATCGATGGACAAAGCGGCGAAGCCGAACGACGATAGTCCCGCCGCTGCTTCCTGTACACACAAATTCAAAATATTGTCTTGCGCGATCGATTCGATTCTTGAGTTTCTTCGCGTGCAGATTTCAGCGACTGGTACTTTTTAACACGTTCACTGCCGAGCGAATTTTATGTATTAGGTCAATCGGAAAGTTCTGTCCATCCAGCGTCGAGTAGCCGTAGCTCGAACTGTGGGTAACTATAACCTCTAAAGTAAGGCTAACTTTTTAGTTTGAACATCTGTTAATAAAACTCAGTACACAACAATTTACGCTTGCATCAATAACTTCGTTTCTTTCTACATTGAAGATGTCGGAATTTGAGCCGAATAAGCGACATTTGCGCGAAGTGTTAGTCTTTTGTTTCAATTGGAAGAAAACGGCAGCTAAAGCTCATTGAATGATTGTAGACGTTTATGGCGATAATGCTGTTTCCGATAAAACATATAAAGAGTGGTTTCGACGTTTTAAAAATGGTGATTTTTCTTTGGAGGACAAAGAGCGTTCTGGACGGCCACGAGTATTCCAAGACGAAGAATTGCAGACATTGGTGGATGAAGATCCATGTCAAACGCAAAAACAAATTGCAGAAGCGTTAAATTGTGCTCAATCTGTCATTTCCAACCGTTTAAAAGCCTTAGGGAAGGTCTACAAGGAAGGAAAGTGGGTCCCATATGAACTCAAGCCAAGAGACATTGAAAGGCGGAAAACCATCTGCGAAATTTTGCTTGCTAGGCAACAAAGAAAGGGGTTTCTCCATCGTCTCATCACTGGGGATGAAAAATGGATTTATTTTGACAATCCTAAACGTCGAAAAACCATTTGTGATCCTGGCCAACCCTCAACATCGACGCCAAAGCGGAATATCCACGGAAAAAAGGCTTTACTCTGCATTTGGTGGGATTAGGAAGGTGTGGTATACTATGAACTGCTAAAAACTGGTTAAACAGTCACAGGAGATCTCTACCGACAACAAATTATCCGTTTGAGTCGAGCATTGCACGAAAAACGACCACAATATGAAACGAGACAGCGTAAGGTGATTTTGCTGCATGACAATGCTCGGTCTCACGTCTCAAAAATTGTCAAGGAAACGATAGAAGCACTTCGCTGGGAAGTGCTACCACATGCGGCTTATTCACCAGACTGTGCCCCATCTGACTACCACTTGTTTCGGTCAATGGCACACGCACTTGCTGAAGAACGATTTAATTCGTACGAAGATCTCGAAAAATGGATCTCCGCCTGGATAACCTCCAAAGATGAATCATTCTTTCGACGCGGAATTCGCTTGCTGCCCGAAAGATGGGAAAAAGTCATCGCTAACGATGGACAATATTTTGATTAACGTACTTTTTCATTTTCTTTCATGAATAAAGCTATACTTTTTGTAAAAAAAAACGGACGGAACT